>JAODAL010014524.1:0-87188 GCA_025379985.1 Phyllomedusa bahiana | reverse complement strand
GAGGGAAAGGGCAGGGGGTCGGTACACAGGAAGGCAATACGGGAACGCTCGGGAACACTTTCACCATGGGATGAAACACCAAACCCGGCGAGGGCCGCAAATGCCCCCGGACTAAATGGAGCAGTCCCCGGCAATGAACCAATTACCGGCGCACGCCCTTTAAATTCAAATTCCCGGGCCGCGCCCCTAGGGTGGAGTACCCCCGGGGGACCGGAAGAACCTGAGCAGGGCATGGCCGGGAAAGTGCAGCCGGGGGGGACGGGGCCCGCTCGGTGCAGGGGACGGGGGGGCCTGCGCCCCGGGGAAGTGGTCCGGGGGCGTCCTGACATAGAATATAAAAAAAAAAATTTTGGGGCATTCCAACCCAACTTGGTTTTTAAAACCGGGTGTGGAACCAAACAGCGGCAGATTTGCGCCACACTAACGCCGACTATAAAACATAAGCAACACTAAAGGACATGGTCTTACATGGCTTCAGTTTGCAGAAGGTCGATTTGTTGCTTCATAGCAGTTAAAAGCTGTTCATTCTTTTGCTCCTGAGCGTTCAGATGTCTTATCATTTTTTCTAAGTAGTCCATGTTCCTGTTTCGAGCTGTGATTTCATTCAGTCTTTGCACGATATCTGTAATTGTTGAGGTTCAAGGGGGAATCGCAGCACGGATCTATACTTTTCCCATTCCACCCCCCTCCCACACTAAGAAGAGATTCACACTAAAGCAAGTGAAAAATAATATTTTAAAACAGGTGTTGAGGTTTATGAGGAAATCTGTTCTCAGCAGGGTTACTGGAAGATTACGTCACGAAAGTGAGCAAATTATATACAGTACTGTGCAAAAGTTTTAGGCAGAGAAAAATGTTGCAAAGCAATAATGCTTCCAAAAATAGAAGAGTTAGTAATTTGCTTTTATCAATGAACAAAAATGCAAAATGTGTAAACAAAAGTGAAATCAGTATTTGCTGTGAGCGCCCTTTTGACTTTGGGGTCCTGGAAGTGATGATGTGGCCCCACAGGGCCCTAGTCTCATCATCCTCCAGTCTGTCTGGGATCACATGAAGAGACGAAGGGGTTTAGCACTACTTTCCCCAGGAGATCTAGGCTCATTCTCCAAGATGTTTGGAACAACCCCCTGCCGATCCTTCATAATGTTCCAGGTATCTAGAAGAATAGGCAAAGGGCGGTCACACCGAATACTGATTGATTTAGATTTCTCTTATGTCCATTACTTTGCATTTTATTAAGTGATAAAAATAAACTGTTAACATTCCTATATGTGAAAGCTTCTTACTTTGCAGCATTTTTTTCTACAACTGCCTAAAATTTTTGCACAGTCCTGCATGTGATATAATTGTACCTGCTAAAGGTGTATCTGCCACATATCTGGGTTCCTTTAATGCTATCTTGAGCAGTTTGCAGTTCAAAGACTATTGCTCTTTCTCCACCTCTTACTCTGGTTACTCTGGACCACAAAGTTAGAAGGATGCCCCAGTGATATGGTAACCTTATAATGTCCCATTGCTGGATGCTTAGTGATCAGCTGTAATCTGTGGGGGGAACATTATAGTTTAATTTTT
Organism: Phyllomedusa bahiana; assembly: GCA_025379985.1. Classification (NCBI taxonomy): domain Eukaryota; kingdom Metazoa; phylum Chordata; class Amphibia; order Anura; family Hylidae; genus Phyllomedusa; species Phyllomedusa bahiana. The sequence goes on along the minus strand of JAODAL010014524.1, from coordinate 85,616 downwards.
TGGCAGTGCCCCCACAGGTAAAGTGAAGCTCTATACAGCTTCCACTGAAATCAATAGGCTATTCATGTCATGCACTTTTGACCCAGGCCCACTAGTGTTAAGGAGGATCTCTGTAGCTGATTTTTTTGCTATTTCTCCTCCACTGATTCTGGTTGGCCCTCTTTAGGGCTTGTCCCCATGGCAAAGGTTTTCAGTCGGTTTAAGACGCGGTTCTCGGATTTGAAAGCCATCTGTTAACCGACTGTCAACCTTTTACAATGACTTAAATAGAAAATCCGTGCAGCAGTCTCCACTGTATGGATTTTCCACCGAACGGTTTTTGACACCACCGGCGAAATGAGAAACTTAGAACATGATCATTCTTCCGCTCAGTTTTCGGGCACAAAATAAACATGTGGGTGCAAAGGGGGGCGGCTTGAATCCGCAAACTGCGGACAAATGCCGTCCCCGTGTGTGCCAAAAAAAGACCAAATACCGGTCGGGAAATCCAACCGGTATTTGGTCTTTGCCGTATGAACACGCCCTTAGACCAAACCTGTTTAGTAGAGGGGTGTCTCGACTATAAAATAATCTTATAATTTCTGATGCCCCCCTGTTGGTCATGGGCGTGCTTTTTTGCCTCTTTGCTGCTTTAGGTGTCAAGGCTAGTCCCTGGTCCATTGCCAGTCTCCTGCTGCTGGCCTCTCCCCAGAGCTGTGCCACCACCTGTGAGTTGATCACCAGCTGTGTCTAAGCTCTCAGGAGCCACATAAAAGAGCGTGGTGGGCCAGATTCAGCCCTTGGACCTTGAGTTTGACACCTGTGCCCTAGGGTGAGCTACTCCTCGCTGTCTTAAAGGGCCAGTGCATGCCACCCAGCTTTCCCGAGATCTATAACCCCTCGCCTGATCCATCTAATAGGGCATCTCCCCTTTCCTTTCTTGCCAATTCAGTGTTGTGCCTCACAGTGTTAGGCCCTGTTCACACGACGGATTTGGCCGCGGTTATGGCCGCGGGTCCCAACGCGGTTTCCGCTGCCATAACCGCGGTCAAATTGCGCCTAGTTTATTAACATGGTTTCCTATGGGAAACCGCGTTAATATTCACACTCCGCGGGTTTGGCCATGGCTCCGGGGCCGCAGCTAAACCCACACGTGTGAAGAACTCTCCTGTCAATTCCTGACAGGGAGTTCACTGCACGGCGGCCGCGTGGTGCAGCCGCGGGCGTCGCCACGGGTGTCGCCACAGGTGGTGCGCGGCTGGGATGCGGCTCGCGCCGCGGTTTGCCCCCTGCTATTAATTTGCATAGGGGCAAACCCTCGGCGCAAGCCGCACCCCAAACCACGCCCCTCCTGCCCCGAGGCCACGCCCACCGCCCGCGCTGCAAACCCGCGTTGGGAGATGCGACTTTGCGGCGCGGCATGACGAGGTTTTGGCCGCGGGAACCGCAGCCAAAACTGTCGTGTGAACGAGGCCTTACTTACTTACTGACCACTTTGGGGTTGGGGACCTGGGATTTCCAAGCAACTAACTGCAGATCCCTTGTAGAAGGGGTTAAAGGTTGAAAAACAGGGGACTCTTTAGGCTTTGCTCCATGACATTGGGTTATGCCAAAACTCATGGGTCACCCAGAGGATACACTACCTGGTGAGTATTACAATCTCATTGAAGGGATGCTTAGTGATCAGCTGTAATCTGTGGGGGAACATCTTAGCACAACAGACAGCTGTCCACCTACAGGGAAAATGAAGCACTATGTAATTCCCATTGAAATCAATGGGCTATCCATGTACTGCACCAGAGCAAGAGATGATCTTTGTAGCTGATTTTGAGTTAAAGGGGTCATCCAACCTTTGATAAAAAAAAACTAAAATTTAAAGCCCAGGAAATGCAATAAAATAACAAAACAAATATGGCGGTCCAGCCAAGAAGCCCTAATGGGCGCCCCGGTCCTTGTTTACCACCATCAGGCATGTGCCCAAATAATGGATCAGCGATCTCAGCAATCACAGACCGTACCATGAGCTTCACCTCTCAGCAGTGAAACCCATAATGCCAACATTTGTTTTTAACCAATCCCGCACGACTGCATTCCAGTTAATAAAGATTTAGGGATTGTAGACACATTGGTAGAAAACTGAAACTAATTAAGAACACACAAAGAAGCAAATTTATAAAACAGGTACTATGCCTTACAAAGCAGACGCTTCACAAACACTGAAATGATGACTACTGATTACATTACTCATAAAAAGTTAGGGATATTTAGCATCAGGTTGAAATTTCAGGATGAACATAAAGGGCCACATGTATGGAAACTGTTTAGGTCTAAAACTCACTTTTTTGCCCATAGTAACCTATGGGCAAAAAAGTGAGTTTTAGACCTAAACAGTTTCCATACATGTGGCCCTTTATGTTTTGACATTTTTTTAAGTCCACTAAATGAGCCGACCTCTTCCCTTTAGATGCACATGTCCAACGAGTCAATGTTTCAGTGCTTTCTGCACACCTTGCTGATCTCGAACAAGGAGCTTAATGGCAAAATTCCCAACAGGCATTCCATCCCTGAATCGCCCAATAAATTTAGGGGATCAATTTGGATTGGGCTTTAAACAGTCTTCCTCATCCTGTTATTCAAATTTTGACATCATGAGACCAAGACAACACCTTACTATTGATCAACAGTACCTCACCATCGCCAGGCTTCAAGGAGGATGTTCTCAGACGGAAGTGGCCACTGAACTCAAAATGTCACAGAGTGTTATCAGCAGGTTGTATCAGAGATACAGAGAGACTGAAAGAGTCACAAAAAGACCAAGAAGTGGACGTCCTTTGGCTCCATCACACACTGATGAGCGCTTCATTGTAATCAATACCCTGCGGAAGCGGATGATGAATGCTGCACAACTCCAGGCACGTTTAAGGCAGGAGAGAGGCAACCAAGTGTCACGTCAGAGTATTTGTAACCATTTACATCAGCGTGGTCTGCATGTTAGACGACCTGACCACACCACCAGGCACAGGCAGCATCATCGTCTTGCATGGGCCAGGGAGCATCTACGCTGGACAAGGGACCAGTGCTTCTCAGTGATGTTCAGTGATGAAAGTTGACTCACTCTGAGCAGAAATTATGGCCGCCACCGATGCGGAGACGCTATGCATCAGCCAGGTCAGGTATTGGTCACTTATTGTTGACGGTTGTCTAGCACGCAGACCAGGCTGATGTAAACGGTTACGAATAGTCTGACGTGACACTTGAGTGCATGTGACACAGCTGGACATGTGCATCTAAACTTAAGAGATGGTCTCAGTTCATTTAAAAAAAATGTGAAGAAACTGTATGTTCACCCTGAAATTTCAATCAAAAGTCAAATATCCCTAACTTTATGTCAGTAGTATATACACAGTTGAAACCAGAAGTTTCCATCCACTATATAGAAAGCCCCATCTGCAGGTTTTTCTCACTATCTGACATGAAATCAGAATAAACCTTCCCCGTTTTAGGTCAATTAGGAACCAAAATTATTTATATTTGCCAAATGCAGAATAATGAGAGAGAATTTAAGGCATTTTTATTACTTTCTGCAAAGTCAAAGGTTTACATACACTAGGATTACTATGCCTCTAAACAATTTGGTACAGCACATATGATGATGTCATGTCTCTGGAAGCTTCTGATAGGTTTATTGGCAACATCTGAGTTAATTAGAGACACCCCAGATGCACACCAGAAACACACTGCTTCAGTGTATAACATCATGGGAAAGTCTAAAGAAATCAGCCAAGATACCAGGAAGAATATTGTGGTCTTGAACAAGTCTGGATCATCCTTGGGTGCAATTTCCAGATACCTGAAGTGCCTCGTTTATCTATACAAACAAGGAGATGGGTTCTGTGTCTCAGAAATGAACGTGCCTTGGTCCAACATGTGAATATCAACCCAAGAACAAAAGCAAAAAACCCTGTGAAGATGCTGGCGGAAGCAGGTAAGATTGTGTCATTGTCCACAGTGAAACAAGTACTGTATCAACATGGGCTGAAAAACCACTCTGCCAGGAAGCAGCCATTACTCCAAAAGAAACATAGAAAAGCCAGATTAATGTTTGCAAATGCACAGGAACAAATACCTACATTTTTTGGAGATATGTTCTGTGGTCTGACAACCTAAAATCAAACTGTTTGGCCATAATGACCATCGTTATTTTTGGAGAAAAAAGGGAGAAGCTTGGAAGCCTAAGAACACCATCCCAACTGTGAAACATGGGGGTGACAGCATCATGTTGTGGGGTTGTTTTGCTGCAGGAAGGACTGGTGCACTTCACAAAATAGATGGCATCATAAGGAAAGAAGATTATGTGGCAATACTGAAGCAACATCTCAAGACATCAGCCAGGAAGGTAAAGCTTGGGCGGAAATGGGTCTTCCCAATGCACAATGACCCGAATCTACTGCCAAACTGGTTACAAAGTGGCTTAAGGAGAACCAAGGCAATGTTTTGGAGTGGTCATCACAAAGCTCTGATATCAATCCTATTGAAAATTTATGGGCAAAGCTGAAAAGGCCGTTGTGAGCAAAGCGACCTCCAAACATGGCTCAGTGACACCAGTTCTGTCAGGAGGAATGGGCCAAAATTCCCACCAACTATTGTGAGAAGCTTGTGGAAGGATCCAGAACGTTTGACCCAAGTCCTACAGTTTAAGGGCAACACTACCAAATACTAATGAAATGTATGGAAACTTTTGACTTTGCAGAAAGTAATAAAAATGCCTTAAAAATTCTCTCTCTCATTATTCTGGCATTTGGCAAATATAAATAATTTTGGTTCCTAATTGACCTAAAACGGGGAAGGTTTATTCTGATTTCATGTCAGAGAGTGAGAAAAACCTGCAGATGGGGCTTTATATATAGTGGATGGAAACTTCTGGTTTCAACTGTTTATAGTCCTAAGATACTTAGATACACTGGCTTTCCGGTGAGCAGTGACCTCACCATTAGAGTATATGACGTACCATCTCTCTGCTTTTCCAGCAGTTTGTTCTGAGACATGATTTCACTGATTTGCTTGGTGTGAGCCTCAGCCAGGTAGCGTAGATGTGTGTCCTCTGTTGCACTGGGTTCTGGTCTACCAATTCCATTCATCTAAAAATCAGAAAGTTTTTTTTATTACACCCCTATTTAACAGTCTATAAAAATTCTAGTTAAAGGGGTTTTCTAAAACTTTTAAACACTTTCCTACCACCTCCCATCTCCACCGTTCCAGTGCTGCCAGTGCTTCCCCCAGGTCCTTCACTGATGACATCATGTTCATGGATCACATGATGCTGCAACCAATCCCTGGCCTCAGCAGTCACATGACCGCATGTACATCATGTGACCACAGAGGGCAGTGATTGGCTGCAGCATCATGTGATCCATAAATGTGATGTCATCAGGGAGGGAATGGGGAGGGTGGGGGGCCACTGGAGCTCTGACAGCACTGAAATGGGGTTGATGGGAGAGGTAAGTATGGGTTAACTTTCTATTTTAGCACAGTGGGTTGTGGTAGGAAGGTTTGTAAAAGTCTGTGGTCAGGGTGAAGAAAAGAAGAAAAAAAATGGTACCTGCCCCCACGGTTGCAGCTCCGGACTCGTTCCTCTTCACTTCCAGATTGTCGTTCCGACACAGCAGGAGCTCCATAGTCAGTGAATGAACTCTGATTCTCTCCTTTGTGTTGGAACAAGAACCCGGAAGTGAAGAGGAGCGGATCCTGGGGAGCTCCACAGAACAGGACGCAAGTATCGCTTTTTTTCTATTTTTTCCCCGCCCTGGCCAAATTTAACTATAGTTCTAACAAACTGGACAACCCCTGAAACCAAATCACCTTGCTCTAAATCCGATTTTTTTGTTCTTCAAAAAACTTGCTCTGCATTGGTCTGCACTACTGTTTTCCTGTGTGAGCTCTCCAGGCAACATGATTCCTCCTCTTAGGGGATATTCACACAGAGTTTTTATACACTTATTTTGGGGCGTATGTTGCCCCGAAATATGGCCCAAATTAAGCGTCAAAGAACGTTCAAGTACAGCACTCATTAAGTGTAATGTAAAATCATTGTTCAGATGCTGGTGACTTTACTTGAGTGTTCTTCGTTGCATACATGTCAATTGTTTGAGGCATTTATGTGCCGACAGGCTCGGACTGGCCCACAGGGGATTAAAGGGGTCGTCTCATCTCAAAGTTTCATAGGATGCATGAATGAAATAATGCTGCTTTGCTCTGTCACTTCCGGGTAAAAGCTGTCTGAAATTTAGCATATGAGCCCCATTTTTCAGACTTTTTCTTTTTTATCAGTCTAGATTAAATAAATGACCTTCCTGAGGTCCTGAGAATCTTCTGAGCTAATGTAAACAGTAAAGTAATTGCTGCTTTTGTTGAATGATAGATAACACACAATCTCTCACACTGCTGGCCACGACCTGTGTGATGCCGTCATCCCGGCTATCAAAATAAAAAAACAGCGGGGGGGGAAGGGGTTTAAAAGGGGGTTTAAAAAAAACTGGGGGAAAACCAAAAGAGGGGCCAGGAAGGTGAAAAAATGACTTTTGCCCCTTTAATAAAAAAAAGATGAACAAAGCAATATTTTTGGAAAAAAGTCTTCTTAAGTGTTCCCCACATTTTGAAACTAATCTTTGTAGTGAGACAAACCCCTTTTTTTTGGGGTAACCCCAAACATATTGAAAACCCGGAGTTGTTTTTTAACTGCTTTTTCATTTTCCCAGATAGGGCAAAAAAAACGAGAAAGAGAGGCAAAAACAAGACGCAGAGGGTTTCGAGGCCCGTTTCAGTCATTTAAAAGTATGTAGGGGGGGCCCAAAAAAAGGGTCCATCAGTGGCCCGAAACAAACTCAAAATGGGGGCCCCCAAGTTTAAAATCCATCTTGGGGCCCTAGGCACCCAAGTCCGACACTGCGCCTTGAGAAATACAAAAGTATCTGAGGCAAAAAACTGCCTCCTGCCAGTCCGCGTGTGAAAACCCACCCTTTTCTGTCCTCCCGGCAATAAAGGGGGTAAAAATTTAAATGTAGAAGCTGCAATATTGTCTTGGGCTTAAAGGGGCCACTCAGGTGCAAGAATACGATCTCATTTCATACCTCCTGCATCCAGCTCTTCAGCTCTGTGTGCTCAGAAGGGGGCGTGTGTGATTTGTTTAAATTGCCTATCATGTGACCCAGCAGGATGACATCACCAGGCCTTTCCTCTCTGTAGTCAAAGAAAGGTTTGTTTATGTAAAGAGCTGTGAGTAGCTACAATGTAGTTCAGAGGTAAAGTTTTTGACTCACAGCACAAAGGTCCTAGGTTCAAATCCCTGTTGGAACCATACCTGTGGATTTTTTTCTCTTTATCAATGCACAGACCTCATTGAGGTTTCTTTTTTATTTATTTGCTCTGTTTGACTAATTACTAAGGAGAACAGAGGACGGAGTAGAATGACAGCACCCGGGGTTTGAACACTCAGTAGCTGCCTGAGAGGAGAGGTGATGTCTGAGCATGTGCGACCAGGAGTGAGGAGCTCTCAGCCCTGGTTGTATCCCCTGGAGACAAGCTCTACACTATGGATCACTAAGGGAGCAGCTAAATCAAAAACAGTACAACATTTTTAATAATGATAAATGGGGAGAATGTTTATTATTTCATTTGCAAGCTTCTCACGTCAATTTTAATTTGTGGCAAAGCAACTTTAATATTTAAGTATTGCTATCTATGCTACTGTTTTCATTTTGCTACAAATTCTAGTTATCCCCCTGCAGCCTCTATCAGCTGCAAAATAAATAAAAGTATTAGCAATTAACATGTGAAAATTGTGCAGGATTTTGCTTTTCTGACTGAGTTCAAGGTTACATGACATTACACAGCATCAGATTCTGCAGATGTATTTTAACTCCTTAACGACCGCGCACCGTCTTTTGACGTCGAGCATTTCAGGTCGTTAGTCTGCAGCAACGTCTTTTGGTGTCGCTGCAGACATCAGAGTTTGCGGCACCCGGCGCCGCAGCAGCACTGAGATCGGGACTGTACTACACAGCCCTGATCCCAGAGCATCCTCTGCGAGCACCAGGGAGCGGAGGAAACCTCCGCTCCCCGGTGCTTTGACCCTTTGATTGCCACAGTTCATCACCGCAGCACAATCAAAGGGTTTCCCTGCTCTGTTTGGGTGATCGGAACGGTGCCCACAGAGCCCGGGGGACTAGAGTGGCCCCCCAGGGCTGTCTGTGTAACAAGCCAGTGATCAGGCAGACTGTGTGCTGACCCGATCACTGCCTGTGTCAGACTGACAGATTATAATGTATTAACATATATGAATATACTAATACATTACTAAGTGTAAGAAAAAAAAAAAGTAACACAGTTCTCCCTTCATGGGATTTAAAAAAAAAAAGTAAAAAAAAAGTGTAAAAAAAAGAATAAAAAAAGAAATAAAATAAAAATAAATATTTAATAAAAAATAATTGTGCATACATTACACACACAACAAAACCTACACATATTTGGTATCCACACGACCGTAATAACCTGTAGAATTAATGTAACAAGTTATTAAGTGTGAAATGTGAACGGTATAAAAAAAAAATAAATTACAATTATTTATAAGTGAACTTAAACTTGTCCCGAGGCCTCATACAACTGCGTCATTGAAAAAATAAAAAGTTACAACTGATGAAACGCGAGGAGGCAAAATCTAAAAAAATGTTCTGGTCATTAACTACTTTTCAGGCCCGGGAGTTAAGGGGTTAATATATAACATAAGGAAGCTACATGGATCCATTTTGGGTTCAGCCACGGTCTGGTCTGTTCTTACCTTTAGTAACTCAGTCTCCTCACTAGAGTCCGATTTACGATCATTTAACGTCTTGACTTCTCGCCTGGAGTTTTTCAGCCGATTCATCTAAGCAATAATAAAGAAGGGAAAATATAAATCCCTCAGGTGTGAATGCTGACGGGCTGGATTTGCTGCAGATTTTCCACCTGGATTTCCACCGCAGCAGTTTACAGTACAAACCCCGCGCCCACGTGATGAAAATTTTCCGCAAGGAAATTGAACCTGGCAGATTTACCTGCAAATATGCTGTGGAAAATTTCTGCAGAAAATCTGCAATTTTGGTGCAAATTGGTTTTGGGTTTACAGAAGGTTTCCTAAGCTGCTGACCACCTCTCTCTGCTCTAGCAGCTCTATCCGCGATAGTGACATCACTCCCTGCTGTGTCTTATCAGCAACACAGCAGCTTGTTTTTGTTTCTTAATGACAAACTTTAACACTTTAGAGCTCTGTAGCCTTGCGCCCTGCTGTTAAAACCCCAACATCATCAATGTCCCTCTTAGGCTATGTTCACACGGTGTATTTGCAGGGCGTAATTACGCCCCGCAATTACGCCGTGTGACCGGGGGGGCGGGGCGGGAGCGGGGGACTGAGCAGGGTGCCGGCCCACTGACTTGAATTGCTAGCGGCACGTATTTGCGGCTAGTAATTCACATGTCAATTATCTCCCGGGCGGGGAGAGGAGACGTAATTCACAGTTCTCTATGAGAACTGTGAATTACCATAATGAATGGGCCGTCTTCGGCGCGTAATTACGGACCGAAATACGGCCCATTTTAAGCCGTGTGAACATGCCTTTACAGGCCCATCTAGGAATAGCAGAGCTGAAATGTCAGTCATCGCTGTAGAACCACCTACAGCCTGAACAGAAAGTGGGGGCCTGAAACTGTAGAACCGCCCACAGCCTGAAAAAGAAATGGGAGCCTGAAGCTATAGAACCACCCACAGCCTGAACAGGAAGTGGGAACCTGAAGCTGTAGAACCACCCATAACCTTCACCGGAAGCCTGAAGCTGTATAGCCACCCACAGCCTGAACAATAAGTTTGAGTCTGAAGCTGTAGAACATCCCCCACAGCCTGAACAGAAAGTGGGAGCCTAAATCTGTAGAACCACCCACAGCCGGAACAGGAAAGGGATGTCTAAAGCTGTAGAACCCCACACAGCCTAAACAGGCAGTGGGAGCCCAAAGCTGTAGACCCACCCAAAGTCTGATCAGAGAGTGGGAGCCCGAACCTGTAGAACCGCCCACAGCCTGAACATGAGGTGGAAACCTGAAACTGTAAAACCGCCCAAAATCTGAACAGGAAGTGGGAGCCTGAAGCTGTAGAACCACTTACAGCGTGAACAGGAAGTGGCAGCATGAAGCTGTAGAACCACCCACAGCCAGAACAGGAAGTGGGAGCCTAAAGCTGTAGAACCACCCAAAGTCTGAAGAGAAAGTGGGAGACTAAAGCTGTCAAACCCCCCAAAGTCTGATCAGAGAGTGGGAGCCCGAACCTGTAGAACCGCCCACAGCCTGAACATGAGGTGGAAACCTGAAACTGTAAAACCGCCCAAAATCTGAACAGGAAGTGGGAGCCTGAAGCTGTAGAACCACCCACAGCGTGAACAGGAAGTGGGAGCCTGAAGCTGTAGAACCGCCCACAGCTTGACCAGGAAGTGGGAGGCTGAAGCTGTAGAACCGCCCACAGCCTGAACAATAAGTTTGAGTCTGAAGCTATAGAACATCCCTCACAGCCTGAACAGGAAGTGGGAGCCTAAAGCTGTAGAACCACCCAAAGTCTGATCAGAGAGTGGGAGCCTAAAGCTGTAGAACCACCCACAGCCTGAACAGGAAGTCGGAGCCTTAAGCTGTCTGCACAGAGCAGGCACTGTAAAAACAGCAGGTAGGAAAACCCCATAAAGGCTTATGTTGACAACTTCATTGATCCATATTATAGATTTTGTCACATTTGATGGGAAGCATAACACAGCATGCAGCTATTCATCTTGTCAGAATGACGGACACCATGATGAAAGTAAACAAACCCTGTTATAAGTCAATGGGGTCTGTTTGGCTCCTTCAGGGTCCAACATGTGACAGACCTTGGATTTCGATACCTGAAAAAGGCTTCTAGGGAGCCGAAACTTGTCTTTTTATTATTATTATTATTATTATTATTATTATTATTATTATGAACAAGTAATTTAGAAGAAGAGTGAAGAAATCCGGCGATACCTTTTAGAGGCCGAGTATATTTGATGGTGAGCTTTCGCGAGTACTATCTCTCTTCTTCAGACATGGTGTTATACAGATACTGAAGCTTACAGACCTTTTATAAACAATAGACCTGGACCTTCAAAGAAACTTAGAATCTTTAAAAATAACAAAATGCAATAAGTAGAGAAGTTATTTACAACAGGTCAAGAAATAAACAATCCGGAATCTTGTCACGCCTCACACGTTTCCGGATTGTTTATTTCTTGACCTGTTGTAAATAACTTCTCTACTTATTGCATTTTGTTATTTTTAAAGATTCTAAGTTTCTTTGAAGGTCCAGGTCTATTGTGTATAAAAGGTCTGTAAGCTTCAGTATCTTGTATAACACCATGTCTGAAGAAGGGAGCTAGTACTCTCGAAAGCTCACCATCAAATATACTCAGCCTCTAAAAGGTATTGCCTAATTGCTTCACTCTTCTACTACTTTCTATGGCTAACACGGTACAACATTATACTACGAGTAATTTAGACAATGTTTGGGCTTTCTGTAGGGGTGGGAAAAGGTATTCTGGTGCCCTAGGCAAACAAGGCACAAAGCGCCCCCCAAATGGAAAATTCATCCCACTGCATGCCTCCTTGCGCCCCCTTTTCTGCCTGGGATGAAGTGGCGCCCTAGGTGGCCGCCTACCTTTGCCTACCCATCGTCCCGGCCCTGGCTTTCGGACCTGCAGACTCTTGGGGATCTAGTCTCGAGACCTGACCTTCTTTTCCTCTTTCTGCTCTGAAGATGGAACAGAAAAATGGAATATTCAACAGAGATTTCTGATCAGTGCCAGGAGGGTTTATGAAGCTCCAGAAAAATATATACATATATATGGTCACTTCTCGGTGAAAATGTGCTTGAAGCTAATTAGGAAATGCGCGGTGTAGATTTGCTACAATAAACATTCTGAAGATGTAACAACAAATCACAGCCATATATATAAAAAAATAACAAAAAACCTCCCAGATGAAGCCTCACCAGGTCCTGCGGCGTCTGCATTTTCCTCGCTCTGCCGACTTCGCCGCCGATACAGAACTTCTCTCTGTGCTTCTGCAGCAATAACGAAGACCTGAAGGTCATATTGCAGCTCGGGCACCGTAACACGTCCGTCATCTTGGCAACTTAGGGCAACAGTTTTAGAAGTGAAATCTTTGGGTCGTCAGTTCCCTCTCGCCCTCTGCTCTCAGATGTTGCAGCGCTGCATGCTCCAGAGAAATAATAACAGATTTACAAAACATTTGAGATCAATCCTTTTAGATTTTTTTTTTTGCAGTGCACAATTAGATCATCTCCTTTGCTGGCTGTTGCTCCCCAGCGCCTGAGCTTAGCTGACCCCTCCCCACGGTTGGAACAATAAGAGCCGGATGGCAACCTGTGTTTGTTGTACAACTTCTCGCAACTTATCACAAAACCACAGCTACAGATTTGGGAGGCTCCAGAGCGGCATCTGAAGGCAGCGCTGAAAATTGCAGTCTTACAGCCGGTCAGGAGCAGGGTTATCCCTTGCAATATGCAGCTTAGTAGGGACTGGGGTTGTCTTCATCAGGCAATGACCCACATGCATGAGTACTGAATTAGGGGAGGTTCACACGGCGTGCTGGATCCGGTTTTGGATCTGAAAAACGCATTCAAAGTGCTGCATAAGTCGCATCCAACGCGCAGCTGTGTGTTTGGCTGCAGCAGGATCGCACCCTATATTATTGAATAGGGCGTCTGCTGCGTCTTTTGAATCAAGAATTGACATAACAATTCGTTGAACGGATCCGAAAGACGCAATGAGACAGTCAGCATCAAACACTCGTCTGAACAAGCAATGTAAATCACAATGCTCATTGTTAGATGTGGGTTTGGGTCCTTTTTTGAGTCCGAAACACGGATCCAAACGTGCATCTAAAAACAGATCCCAAATTTTCTTTTGTGGCAGGAGTTAGGGGATGTTCACACAGCGTTTTTTGGATAAGATTTTGGGTCCGGAAATCGCATCCAAAAACGTAGCGTCAATTGGATCCAACACGTATACAACATGCAGCTGTGTGTTTGGATGTGTGTTTGGCTGCAGCAGGATCGCACCCTATAGTTTATTATGGGGCTCCTGCTGCGTCTCTCGGACCAAGAATTGACATGACAATTCTTAGAACGGATTCAAAAGACGGATCCGAAAGACGCATTGGCGATCACTCGTGCGAACGCCGATACGTGTTTTACCTTGTGAGCAGTGTAAAATACATTGCTCATTGTTAGATGTGTGTGAACATACCCTTATTTTAGTCAATTTTACGATATATTTGCTTTAGGGTATGTTCACACAATGTACAGTATGCGCCGTAGTACATCGTGTCTTTTGGGAGCTCGCGCTAACATGCGCATACTCCCGTGGCACGAGGAGGTGGGGGGTGGCAGACCGCCGGCCCCATTGACATTCATTACTTGTGGTCCGTATTCACCGCAAGTAATTGACATGTCACTTATCTCCCCGTGCATACAGTACAATCATATTCTACGAGCGGGGAGAGTAGGCGGAATCTATAGTTCTCTAAGAGAGCTATGGATTACCGGAATTTCGGCGCGCATCTCGCCCGTATTAGAGCGCAAACAGCGAAACGCGCGCCGAATTTACCCTGTGGGAACATAGCCTAAGGGTGAGTTCACACAGCGTCTTTGGGGCACACTTCTATAACACTCTTTGTGCCGGCTCCCATAGACTTATGCACCGGGAAGCAGTGACATGTCAATTCTTTCTCCTACCGTGTAATACGAGTCGGGGAAAATGGTAGGTAATCGTAGCTCTGAATGAGAGTGATGAATTACTGTATATTCGGGGCGTAATTCGGGCGTATTCCAGCGCAATTACACGTCGACAAATGCTCCGCAAAGACGCCGTGTGAACATATTCTATAGGGGACGTTCACATGACCATTAACCCACACATGCCAACTCTCCCGCTTTTGGCGGGGGGGTCCTGCTAATGGGGGTCCCCCCCGCCCTCCCGGCAGAGTTGGCATTCCTCCCGCCGCCAGCAGGCAGCGGGGGGACCGCGGCGCAAGAGTAGCACTGGTGCGCTACTCTGGCGCCGCTGGGCCGTTCCCACAGGCGGGTGAAGCGGGGCTCTACCTGGCTAAATGGGGGGGTACACCTGGCTACAATGGGGGGGGGGGTCTATCTGGCAAAAGAGGGGGCACTACCGGCTACAATGGGGGTCTACCCGGCAACAGAGGGGGCATACTGGCTACAATGTGGGGGGTCTACCTGGCAACAGGGGGGTGGTACTACCTGGCTACAATTGGGGGGCATACCTGGCTACAATGGGGGGGTTTTACCCGGCAACAGAGGGGGCACTACCTGGCTACAATGGGGGGGGCACTACAAGGGGGGCACTACCTGGCTACAATGGGGGGGCACAACCTGGCTACAATGGAGGGGCACTACCTGGCTACAATGGGTGCACAACCAGGCTAACAAAGGGGGCATCTACCTGGCAACAAAGGGGGCATCTACCTGGCTACAATGGAGGGGTCTACCTGGCAACAATGGGGGGGCCCTACTGGCTACAATGGGTGCAAATACCCGGCTAAACAAAGGGGGCATCTACCTGGCAACAAAGGGGGCATCTACCTGGCTACAATGGGGGGGGGGGTCTACCTGGCAACAGAGGGGGCACTACCTGGCTACAATGGGTGCACTACCTGGCTAACAAAGGGGGCATCTACCTGGCTAACAATGGGGGCATGTACCTGGCAACAAGGGGGCATCTACCTGGCAACAAAGGGGGGCATCTACCTGGCAACAATGGGGCAATCACACTGGCAACAATGGGGGTATCTACCTGGCTTAACAAAGGGGGCATCTACCTGGCTAACAAAGGGGGGCATCTACCTGGCTACAAATTTTGGCTCTACCTGGCTACAGAGCGGGCTCTACCTGGCTACAGAGGGGGCACTACCTGGCTACAGAGGGGGCATCTACCTGGCTACAATGGGGGTATTACTTGGCTAAAAGGGGGCATCTACTTGGCTACAAGGGGGCATCTACCTGCCTGTAGGGGGCACTACCTGGTTATGGGGGGCTACTACCTGGCTATAAGGGCATCTACCTGGCTTTCTTCCAAAGCCGTTATGCAGTTAGGTGGAGTGGGTGTGGCTTTTTGAAGGGGCGTGGCACACCGACAAGATGGGCGTGTCCATGCAAATTTTTGCCGCGCTGCGCTACGCGCGCCGCCCTCTACGATCTCCTGCTTTTTCAATTTCAAAAGTTGCCAACTATGCATTAACCCCTTAATGACCAGGTTTTTTTTTTTGGTGACACGTTCGTTTTTCCCTCCTCGCCTTCTGAAAGCCATAACTTTTTTATTTTTCCACCTACATAGACACACGAGAGCTTTTATTTTGCGGGACAAGATGTACTTTCTAATGGTGTTATTCACTATACTATAGAATATACTGGGAAACCGCAAAAAAATTCCAAGTGGGACAAATTGTGAAAAAAAAAAAATTTTGTCATGTTTGCGGGGGTTTTGCTCTTACGGCGTTCAATCTTCGGTAAATATAATGTTATCTGTATTCTACAGGTTGTTACGCATCCGGCAATACCAAACATGTAGGGTTTCGTTTGTTTTGGTACGAAAAAAAAATTCCAAACATTTTCTATTTTTGAAATTTGCGCCACGGCGCCATTTTGTGCTACCAATAACTTTTTTGTACTAACACCTACGGACATCAGTGAGGTGGCATTTTTTTGCGAGCTGAAGTGTACTTTTTATCGCTAGCAGTTTGGAATGCATGCGACTATTTTGATCATTTTTATTCATTTTTTGAGTGACGTAAATTGACCAAAAACGCAATTTTGGCGTTTGGAATTTTTTTTCTTCTACGGTGTTCAGCGTATGGGATAAAATGATGTTATATTTTAAGATCGGACTTTTTCGGACCGGCGATACCAAATATGTGTTACTTTTTTATTATTTTTAATGATTTTTATTTGTAAAATGGGGAAAGAAGGGTGATTTGAACTTTTTATACTTTTTTTTTTTTTATGTAAACATTGGGGCCACCTTGGTATTGACCACTAGGTGGCGCGATCGTTAATACAGTCTAATCATTGCTAGGCATGGGATTAGGGTGGGACAAGATGGCGGTTCCCACTTCTGTCGCAGACGGAAGTGGGAAACGGAAATTAGGACGGGAGCCTTACAGGGCTCCCACCACATGCCGGTGATCGGTCGGCGCAGATGCTGCGCTGTGGGCCGGACCGTACCATCGGTGCGCGGCACCGATCGGCGTTAATTAGACGCGCCCCCGGCCTCTTTGCCGGGTGTCTAATGGGTTAACAGGCCAGTGGGTGGAGCCACCCGACGGCGCTGGTTTTACTGCGGGGTAGCGGCGTTTGCGCTAACACCCGGCGGCTGTGCGGGGGGGTCGTGGAGCGATCCCCCTGCAAAGCCCCTTAGCGGCCCTGGGACGTACTCATACGGCCAAGGTCGTTAACGGGTTAATATGCATACCTCCCAAGTGTCCCTATTTTGGAGGGACAGTCCCTTTTTGTAACCCTTGTCCCTCTGTCCCTCTTTGCTCTATAAATGTCCCTCTTTTTCATTTGGGAAAAAGTTTGCCACCAATAAACTGACTATAAATTTCTTTAGAAAGTATCTTGATTGCTTCCTCGCTGTATATTAAAATAACAACTTACTTACAAATTTCATCATTGGATGCAATGCCATTTCCCGAAAATTTTGTCCCTTTTTGGCAATCTAAAAAGTTTGGCATTTATATGTTTGGGCGTGGTTAGAGGTGTGTCTTGGGTGTGATGTCATGTGTTTGGGGGTGGTTAGAGGCGTGGCCTGATGTGTCCCTCTTTGCAATCTCTAAAAGTTGGGAGGTATGAATATGTACTGGTCGGATTCTGCTGTTGAAAACCGCGTCGTCCAAAGCGTTTTCCCCGAGTAATTTACATGCTTATTGTATGTGCATTTAGGGTCGTTTTGCTGTTCCTCGCGGTTTACAGTCAGAAATGAGTCCTTGTCACGGGGGTCGCGGGGGTCCGGCGCGGGTGCCACGACTGCCCGCGACCATCCCTCCGGGTCACTTACCCATCCGCGCTCCGGTGAACGCTGTCCCCACCTGTCCCGGCCGCCGTGCGCGTGCCCACTGCTTAAGGCGCGCGACGGCTTCTCTAGATTAAAAGGGCCAGCGTCCCTATAAATTTGGGCAATTGTCGGGCGCTGGTTCTATTTAAGGAATACGCCCCCAGTACTTCCTGCCAGTCCGTTAGTGTGTTTTTGGTGTGTTTAGAGAGTATTGGAGTTCTGTATTGATTACCCGTGTACCAGTCCGCTTGCTTACGTTCCTGACCTTGCCTGTTTGCCGCCTGCCCTGACTGTCTGCCCGTCTCTGACCACGAACCTCTGCCGCCTGCCCTGACCTTCTGCCTGTCCCCGACTACGCCTCTGGATTATGTCTTTGTACCACGCACTACCCCGGCCGCCACCGCAAGCAAGTCACGTCAGGGGTAGCTACCTGGTAGCCTCACGCCGCAGCAAGTCCATCCCGCTTTGCGGCGGGCTCTGGTGAAAACCGGGACCTACTTAGATTCCGCTCACTGGAGTGGCTTAACTACTATCGCTTGCAGTGGTCCAGCGAATCCACCTCTGCGTTACAGTCCTATTCATTCCTAGATTAAAGTTGTCTGTTTATGATTAAGGGGAAAGCTTTCTTGTCTGCACTACTTTAACAGCATTTAGAGAGATGCTTTACAGCAGCTTCCTGGACATAGGAGCCTGTGAACAGGAGCAGACCCACTGACTTCTATAGGAGAGTTTTCTAGGCTCAGTGACCTGGGAGAAAGTCAGTATTCAGGGAGGGGGAAAGGGGGAGCTGTGACATCTCCTATTGTGACTGGTGGATCCTGTTTTATCTATACACATTGGTGTCACCTTTCAGATTGACCCTGCTTGTACTGATTATGAGCAAACTACTGAAAATCTATCTTGACAGAACAGGAAGTGTCAGACTATTATTAGGCCTAGTGGCCAAAGTGAAAACTGCAGGATTTAAGATTTTTTTAAAAAATATTGAAAGTGATAAGGAAAATTAAAAAGAACACTAAAATTCTTCAAAAATGTGTTTAACATAAAAACATAAGTAAAACAATAAGTCATTTTTTGATGACACATTCCCTTTAAGGCTGAAAAAAGTCAATCACATTTAAAGGGGTTTTCTCACTACAAAAATTAGCTTTCAACATGTAGGGACAGGTAATTGAAGACTTTTTCCCTAATATATTTCTTTGTTGTTTTTTTTTTTCTTTGTTAAGGAGATTAGAGAGATTTTTTCTGCTCTGAGTGCACACAGGTCGGCATGTGAGAGCAGGGAGTGCCAATCATTTATTCATCTGCAGACAGCTGTTTTGGGGTGTCTGAAACAGCTGTCTGCAGATGAATTAACTGATATGGCATTAATCTCATTCACATTGCAAATCTCAGTAAGTTGGTTGTTGCATGAGGAAACTTACATTCAATAGGTGGCGCTGCAGCTAAACCATCTCAACTATATTGAATTCATATAGATAGATTCATATAGATGTACTGTCAGGGTGGCAGGTTCACCGAAATTTTATGTAAACCACCTCCTATTTATGTAACATGACTGGACCATTGTAAACCTAGCACTTCTTAGCCTTCGTCTCACCCATACACCCTAATAGATTGTAAGCTCTCGCGAGCAGGGCCCCCCACACCTTGTGTCTCATCTGTAAGTAGCTTTTTCTGCATTATGTTTGTCTTTGTTTGTACTTATACCCTCTACATTGTAAAGTGCTGCGGAATATATTGGCGCTATACAGTGGGTACGGAAAGTATTCAGACCCTTTTAAATTTTTCACTCTTTGTTTCATTGCAGCCATTTGATGAGATCCAAGAAGTTCAATTTTTTGCTCATTAATGTACACTCTGCCCCCCCCCCCATCTTGAAAGAAAAAAAATGAAATGTAGATATTTTTGCAAATTTATTAAACAAGAAAAGCTGAAATATCACATGGTCTTAAGTATTCAGACCCTTTACTGTGACACTCATATTTAACTCACATGCTGTCTATTTCCTTCTGATCCTCCTTGAGATGGTTTTACTCCTTCATTGGAGCCCAGCTGTGTTTAATTAAACTGGTTGGACCTGATTAGGAAAGACACACACCTGTCTATGTAAGAGCTCAGAGCTCACAGTGCATATCAGAGCACATGAGAATCATGAGGTCTAAGGAACTGCCCAAGGAGCTCAGAGACAGAATTGTGGCAAGGCACAGATCTGGCCGGGGTTACAAAAGAATTTCTGCAGCACTCTAGGTTCCTAAGAGCACAGTGGCCTCCATAACCCTAAAATGGAGGAAGCTTGGGACGACCACAACTCTTCCTCGACCCGGCCGTCCAGCCAAACTAAGCAATCGTGGGAGAAGAGCCTTGGTGAGAGAGGTAAAGAAGAACCCCAAGATCTCTGTGGCTGAGCTCCAGAGATGCAGGAGGGAGATGGGAGAAAGTTCCACAAAGTCAACTATCACTGCAGCCTCCACCAGTCGGGGCTTTATGGCAGAGTCGCCGATGGAAGCCTCTCCTCAGTGCAAGACATAGGAAAGCCGCAGACGGAAGCCTCTCCTCAGTGCAAGACATATGAAAGCCGCAGACGGAAGCCTCTCCTCAGTGCAAGACATATGAAACCGCAGGCGAAGCCTCTCCTCAGTGCAAGACATATGAAAGCCGCAGACGGAAGCCTTTCCTCAGATGCAAGACATATGAAAGCCGCAGACGGAAGCCTCTCCTCAGTGCAAGACATAGGAAAGCGCAGACAGAAGCCTCTCCTCAGTGCAAGACATAGGAAAGCCGCAGACGGAAGCCTCTCCTCAGTGCAAGACATAGGAAAGCCGCAGACGGAAGCCTCTCCTCAGTGCAAGACACATGAAAGCCGCAGACGGAAGCCTCTCCTCAGTGCAAGACATAGGAAAGCCGCAGACGGAAGCCTCTCCTCAGTGCAAGACATATGAAAGCCGCAGACGGAAGCCTCTCCTCAGTGCAAGACATATGAAAGCCGCAGACGGAAGCCTCTCCTCAGTGCAAGACATAGGAAAGCCGCAGACGGAAGCCTCTCCTCAGTGCAAGACATAGGAAAGCCGCAGACGGAAGCCTCTCCTCAGTGCAAGACATAGGAAAGCCGCAGACGGAAGCTTCTCCTCAGTGCAAGACATATGAAAGCCGCAGGCGGAAGCCTCTCCTCAGTGCAAGACATATGAAAGCCGCAGGCGGAAGCCTCTCCTCAGTGCAAGACATATGAAAGCTGCAGACGGAAGCCTCTCCTCAGTGCAAGACACATGAAAGCCGCAGACGGAAGCCTTTCCTCAGTGCAGACATATAAAAGCTGCAGACGGAAGCCTCTCCTCAGTGCAGGACATAGGAAAGCCGCAGACGGAAGCCTCTCCTCAGTGCAAGACATATGAAAGCTGCAGACGGAAGCCTCTCCTCAGTGCAAGACATAGGAAAGCCACAGACGGTTTACACATGAAGGATCCCAGACTATGAGAAATAAGATTCTCTGGTCTGATGAGAGGAAGACTGAACTTTTTGGTGTTAATTGTAAGTGGTGGAGAAAGTCAGACACTGCTCATCACCTGCCCAATACAATCCCAACAGTGACACATGGTGGTGGCAGCATCATGTTATGGGGACAGGGACAGGACGGGTTGCAATTGAAGGAAAGATGAATGCGGCCAAGTACAGAGATATATTGGAGGACAACCTCTTCCAGACGCTCTGGACCTCAGACTGGGCCGAAGGTTCTTCTTCCAACAAGACAATGACCCTAAGCACACAGCTAAAATAACAAAGCAGCGGCTTCAGAACAACTCTGTGCCCATTCCTGACTGGCCCAGCTACAGCCCTGACCTAAACCCAATGGAGCATCTCTGGAGAGACTTGAAAATGGCGTCCACCAACGTTCACCATCCAACCTGAGGGAACTGGAGAGGATCTGCAAGGAATAATGGCAGAGGGTCCCCAAATCCAGGTGTGAAAAAGGTGTTGCATCATTCCCAAGTAGACTCGTGGCTGTGCCAACTCATAAGGGGCTTCTACTCAATACTGAGAAAAGGGTCCGAATACTTATGACCTTGTGAGATTTCAGTTTTTCTTGTTTACTAAATTTGCAAAAATATTTACATTTCTGTTTTTTTTTCTTTCAAGATGGAGGGGGGGGGGCGAGTGCACATTAATGAGCGACATGTATGAATCTCGCCACCTCGGAGCGCATGTTCCCGCCGGTTTTCCGGCGGAATTTGCGCCTCATGTATGTCGGTGCCGAGGTGCGCTCATACATGCGGTGTAAAGTCCGCTGCGCCTCGCCAGTGTGTGGGGCGCAGTGCGGGACTTAGGCGCTGTGCGGGAATGCGCCTCACATGTATTCCGACTCGAGCCAGGCTGAAAAACAGCGAGAAATCATTAAACATGTCCGTGCGGAGTATGAATAAAAAAAATCGCCTTTATTAGGTGTAAAACATTCTCTGAAAAAGAGCTCAAACCTACTAAAAAAATACATAAATAAAATCACTTCCCAAAAATCTAGAACGGCGCTACATCAGGAATATGGATATTGAAAATTGCTGGGAAATACATTAATTCAAATTCTATAAGCTATTCTCATTGGTTGGCATAAACCAGCCAATCAGAATAGGAGCGACAGTGACCCATTAAAACCTATGTAGAAGAATTGACCAATCAAATTCAAAGTCGGGACAGTTCAAAATATAGTAAAAATGCAGAAAAGAGCTGATTGGTTGAGCTAGTGGGGGCTTGGCTATCCCGGCCAATCAGAGCGCGAGCTACTTCTCCCATTGTAGTCTATGGAGAGATCGGCGCAATGCAATCTCGGCGCTCAGCGCCGTGCGGCATGGCGTATTAATAAAAAAAAAAATTTTGTTAAGTGTAAAACATTATCAGATAAAGAGCTGAAACCTTCTCTAAAAATAAATCAGTTAAATTCCTAACAACGCGTTTGTCGCCGAGACCGGCGCTACATAGGGAATTGCAATAGAGAGAATTGCCGGGAAATACAGTAATTCAAATTGTTTAAGCTCTTCTCATTGGTCGGCATAAACCAGCCAATCAGAATAGGAGCGACAGTGACCCATTATAAGCTATGGAGGAGAATTGACCAATCAGAATAGGAGCGACAGTGGCCCATTCTAACCTATGGAGAAATATTGACCAATCATATTCAAAGGTGGGACAGTTCAAAATACAATAAAAAGGCAGAAAAGAGCTGATTGGTTGAGCTAGCGGGGACTCGTCCAGCTTAGATAATCAGAGCGCGAGCTACTTTCTCATAGAGTTCTATAGGGAAAAGAAAAACAGAGCGAGCTCTGTAATTGGCTAAGTTAAAAGAGGTGCGGTTATTTGGACCAATGGGAGAGCAAGCGACGCTCTTATGGGTTTTCTAATGCAATCTGGAATAAAACTGTACATGGCAGAAATCAAATGATAACACTACAGAAGTTGTCTTGATGTGTATATAAAACAAATGATAATATGGGGGTAACGAAAAAAAAATATTAATTCAATAAAATGATGTTTATTTCTTTATTTTTGTTAGCCAAGGATCAATAGTATGGGTGCAACGAAAATAAAGAAATAAACATGATTTTATTGAATTAATATTTTTTTTGGTTCTAACTTCTCCATAGGTTATAATGGGTCCCTGTCGCTCCTATTCTGATAGGTTGGTTTATGCCGACCAATGAGAAACGCTTACAGAATTTGAGTTACTGTATTTCCCGGCAATTCTCTATATTGCAATTCCTGATGTAGCGCCGGTGACGGCGACAAACGCGTTGTTAGGGATTTGATTGATTTATGTTTATAGAAGGTTTCAGCTCTTTTTCAGAGAATATTTTACACTTAATAAAAATGATTTTTTTATTCATACTCTATGCCGCACGCCGCTGAGCGCCGAGATTGCATTGCGCCGATCTCTCCATAGACTACAATGGGAGAAGTAGCTCGCGCTCTGATTGGCCAGAATAGCCAAGCCCCCACTAGCTCAACCAGCTCTGTATTTTGAACTGTCCCGCCTTTGATTTTGATTGGTCTATATTTCTCCATAGGTTATAATGGGTCCCTGTCGCTCCTATAATGATTGGCTGAGATAGCCAAGCCCCCGCTAGCTCAACCAATCAGCTCTATTCTGTATTTTTACTGTATTTTAAACTGTCCCGCCTTTGAATTTGATTGGTCCATATTACTGTATTTCCCGGCAATTTACAATATCCTAATTCTTGATATTGCGCCGTTCTAGATTTTTGGAAAGTGATTTTTTTTTTTAAATTATTTTTAATTTTTGAGGTTTGAGCTCTTTTTATGAGAATGTTTTACGCCTTTATAAAGGTGATTTTCGGAATCATACTCCTGCCGCACGAGCAGAGCGTCGAGATTTCTCTTGCGATCTTCTTCTATGTTTCCTCGCATGTTCCGTTCTCGCTTCACTTCGCCTCCGCTGGAGCATTTAGACCAAAATAAACCAGGTCTGACTGTCGGAGCTGCCGAGCGCTGCAATGCACCGCACTTTGCCGACTCACGATCGTACATGCTTCGGAGTTTTCGATCGCGCCGCGTCCCACCCTGGAACCCCTACATCGCGGCCACACCGCGCCCACTGCCCGCCCTTTCATGCGAGGCGCAGCTGAAAGTGGCGAACGCTGCGCCTAACACCGCATCCCTGCGTCCGACAGCGGATTCGAGCCGGTAAGGCGCAGGATACGCCAGAAAACAGGCGTAAAGCCCGATCATACATGTCGCCCAAAGAGTGA
The DNA here is from genome assembly GCA_025379985.1 of Phyllomedusa bahiana. Classification (NCBI taxonomy): domain Eukaryota; kingdom Metazoa; phylum Chordata; class Amphibia; order Anura; family Hylidae; genus Phyllomedusa; species Phyllomedusa bahiana. Next base: position 61,711 of record JAODAL010014524.1, on the reverse strand, counting down.
AAAATGTAAAGGGGTCTGAATACTTTCCGTACCCACTGTATAAATAAAGATTATTATTATGTATTTTATATTCTGTGTTTTTTATATTATTTACAGTATTATTTCTATGGCCTTAAGTAACGATGCTCCGTTTGCAACGTCATCCCTTCATAATACTGTTGGTGGGTGGGTACACTATAGCGACAGCCTCCTGACTAACAATAATCTACTTGGCATGCTCCCTAGTTAGTCATTAGTTCCGCGCTTCTCTAATGTAGCTGCCAACCGCCCTCCCCGAACATAGCCTAATACTACACAAAGTAGTGTAACACTGAGTTCAGGGAGGGCGAATGGCGGCTACATTATAGAAGCAACGGCCAGTCAGGCGGCTGTCACTTCCATAGTGTAGCTGCCGATGACTGTAGGGCCATAGACATAATACTGTAATTAATGTGAAAATACAGAATATAAAATCTGTATAAATTCAACAAAGACTATAAAGACTGTTTAGGCCATAATGAGCTTAATTTAAGGGGTCTGCCACAAAGGCATTTTATGCGTGATTTGTCCTGCGTCAGCTTTCAGTGTGCTCAAACAGGGGAGTATATAATTTGTTGGAACTGCATATCATGTGACCCAGCAGGCTTGACATCACCATGCCTTCCCCCACAGTGTGCTCACTCTAGTCAAGCAAAGATCTGTTTATGTACAGAGCGGTGAGTAGCTACAATGTAGCTAAGTGGCTAGCACTTCTGCCTTTCAATGTAGGGGTCCTAGGTTCAAATCCCTGCAGGAGCCAGAATGTGGATTATCTTTCCTCAATTCACATACCTGATTGAGGTTTCTTTTTATTTATTTATTTGCACTGTTTGATACATTACTAAAGAGTACAGAGGACGGGAGTAGAATGACAGCAGCTGGGGTTGAACACTCACAAAGCAGTGAGTGTGTGTGATTACCAAGGACTACAGAGGTCAGGAGTAAAATGATAGCCCCTGGGGTTGAACACTCGCAAAGCAGTGAGTGTGTGTGATTACTAAATAGGGATGAGACTAACAGTAGCTGCCTGTGAGGAGAGGTGATGTCTGAGTATGTGCGGCAAGACTGAGGCGCTCTCGTCGTATCCCCTGCAGTTGAGCTGTACACTATAGATCACTAAGGTAGCAGCTAAAACAAAAGAGTGCAGAATTTTTAATAATTATGAATGGTGAAAAAGATTATTATTTCATTTTCAAGCTTCCCACATCAATTTTACTTTGTGGCAAAGCCACTTTAACTAAAAAAAAAACAATAACTGGACAACCCCTTTAATTTTCAGTGGAGTGATCAAGTCGTATATGTCCATACAACTACATGGTGTCTCTCCGTAATTTATTATTATTATCATTTATTTTGGAGCGCCCTTGATTCCAGGGCGCTGTACATTTCAGGTGGGTACAAATATAACATTGGTCAAACAATAACAAAGTGACAATAAGTGACTGACAACTGGTATAGAGGGAGAGAGGTCCCTGCCCGCGAGGGCTTACAGTCTACAGGGAAGGGGTGAAGAGACAGAAGGTGAGGGGCAGACATGTTTGTGGGGTGGAGCAGTGCAACGCGGTTAAAGGGGTTTTGCCATGATGTAATGTTGATGTGGCATCCTCCAAAATGGGTATTTAATCACTTTTCTAAATTTATGTGATTACAAAAATTGCAGCCTGAGAGAGCTACAGGCTGCCTTACCTGCCCTTAGTTACTTCAAAGCTTGTATTAGATACAGCCTGACAAGAGCTGCTGGCTGGGCTTGCCCAGAGCACACTTCTTATCTGATGAAAGGGAGCTGAAGAAGCTTTCAAGGCACCAGGTATAAATATGTTGTCTTTTGGATACAGAATCCACTAGTTGTAATGTGATTATCTGAGTAGACCCCTGCTTTATCTGATGACAGGGAACATGAAGGAGCTTTCAAGCTGCTGTGGAGAAAAGGTGTTGTCTTTTGTATACAGAATCCACTAGTTGTAGTTTGATTATTTCAGTGAACATTTCACACGATCCCTTATGCAGCTCTGCCTCTGGCTGTGTCTCTCTCTCTCTCTCTCAGCTCTGTGGCTTGTTTACATTTGCTTCTTAGCAGATAAGGCACGTCCTGGCAAAACCCCTTTAATGTTGGTTATAGGCTCCTGAAGAGGTAGGTTTTCAGGTTACGTTTGAAGCCGGTGAGAGAGGGGCAGAGTCTGATGTGTTGGGGCAGTGAGTTCCAGAGTGTGGGGGAAGCATGGGAGAAGTCTTGGAGACGGTTGTGTGACGAGGTGATAAGAGGAGAGCAGAGAAGAAGGTCCTGTGAGGAGCGGAGGTTGCGTGAGGGGAGGTATTTAGAGATTAAGGCAGAGATATATGAAGGGGAGAGGTTATACCATACATGCCAACTCTCCCGTTTTTGGTGGGGGGGTCCCGCTATTTGGGGTCCCCTCCCGCCCTCCCGGGGGAGTTGGCATTCCTCCCGCCGACAGCAGGCGGCGCCGGAGTAGCGCTAGTGCGCTACTCTGGCGCCGCCGGGCCGCTCCTACAGGCGGGTGAAGCGGCCGCTGCACCCGGTTCACCCACCCGGAGTCTCGCTGTGCAGGGAGGAGGTAGGAGGGATCGTTCCTCTCCTCCCTCCTCCCCCTGTATGTCCGGCGCCGGTGTGTGCGCCGCACATACAGGTCAGCGGCGCAGGGGGAAGTGACGCGCGGCTGCAGGGGAGTGACGCTCGGCTGCTCTCACTTCCCCCTGCGCGGGTGAGGAGATCGTCCGGAGCGGCCGTGCTGCAGGAGCCTGGTGAGGTAAGTGGATTTTATTATTTTATTTTTATTAGCTATATGGGGGGCTCTACCTGGCAACAATGGGGGCACTACCTGGCAACAAAGGGGACATCTACCTGGCAACAGAGGGGGCACTACCTGGCAACAATGGGGGCATCTACCTGGCAACAATGGGGGCACATCTACCTGGCAACAGAGGGGGCAAATCTACCTGGCAACAGAGGGGCCCTCTACCTGGCTACAGAGGGGGCACTACCTTTGGCAACAATGGGGGCACTACCTGGCAACAGAGGGGACAACTACCTGGCAACAGAGGGGCATCTACCTGGCAACAGAGGGGGCACTCCCTTTGGCAACAATGGGGGCACTACCTGGCAACAGAGGGGGCATCTACCTGGCAACAATGGGGGCACTACCTGGCAAACACTGGGGGCACTACCTGGCAACAATGGGGGCACCTACCTGGCTAACAAAGGGGCATCTACTTGGCTACAAGGGGGCATCTACGTGCCTGTAAGGGGCACTACCTGCTTATGGGGGGTTACTACCTGGCTATAAGGGCATCTACCTGGCTTTCTTCCAAAGCCGTTATGCAGTTAGGTGTAGTGGGTGTGGCTTTTTGAAGGGGCGTGGCATACCAGAAAGATGGGCGTGTCCATGCAAATTTTTTTTTTACGCGCGCCGCCGTCTAAAATCTCCTGCTTTTTCATTTTCAAAAGTTGGCAACTATGGGTTATGGAGAGCCTTGTAGGTCATGGTTAGTAACTTGAACTGGATTCGCTGGGCAATGGGTAGCCAGTGAAGGGATCGGCAGAGGGGAGAGGCAGAGGAGTAGCGAGGAGAGAGGTGAATCAGACGGGCAGCAGAGTTAAGGATGGATTGGAGGGGAGCGAGGGTGCTAGCTGGGAGGCCACAGAGAAGGATGTTGCAGTAGTCGAGGCGGGAGATGACGAGGGCATGGACCAGCATTTTTGTGCTTTCAGAGTTAAGAAATGAGCGGATTCGGGAAATATTTTTTAGGTGGAGGCGACAGGTGGAGGTGAGGGTTTGGATGTGCGGTTTGAAGGGCAGATTGGAGTCAAGGGTTATCCCAAGGCAGCGGACTTGTGGCGCCGATAAGAGTGTAGCCATTGACTGAGATAGAGAGATCAGGTGGAGGGATGGAGTGGGACGGTGGGAAGATGATGAATTCAGTTTTCTCCACGTTTAGCTTCAGGAGACGGGAGGAGAAGAAGGAGGAGATGGAGGACAGACAGTCAGGGATCCGGGAGAGAAGAGAGGTGACATCTGGGCCGGAGATGTAGAGTTGGGTGTCATCAGCATACAGGTGGAATGAGAAACATCCCCCCTTCTGAGACACAATATCAAAACCCATCCACCACTGGGTTCTGCTTACATGGTACCCATATACCCACATCACAGCTGTAACAGTATACAGCCCGACACTCCCCAAGGCCCTAAGATGGACCAGTTCTGAGGGTAGTCTGACAATCTGGTGGCCTCTTTACATACAGGGAATGGAATACACCACAGCAGCAATATTAAAAGAAGGGACCCAGGTACATGGGGGTAGTTATACAAGATGCCCCGTCCACATATGTTCTATGTAAGTGCAGAACCATTTGATGCCTATGCAATAGTGAAGTGTCCATGTGTGGGGGGGAAGGGGTTACCCGCATTCTCACTTATCATTCATATTCAACTTCTACACAAAGTCCATGTCCTCGGATCTCCCATGAGTCATGCACTTGCCTTTTTTTCCCCATTGAGCGAGGTTGAGCCCATTTAAATCACAATAGCTACAACATGCGTCATCATCTGCCTTTATTCCCAGGCATCTTACCCGACTTACTCCAAACTGAAATGAAGATTTGCAAGCCTGACAGTAATCATGAGGCTTTTCATGGTGCGCGGCAAAGCGGCATAACGTATGGACTTGCTGCACTACAGAGCCAAACTCACACATAGACAGCCTAATTATAACCAAAGAAAAAGATTGCAGCTCCTCCAGGGTTTTCATTTACTTATTTCTCTCAGCAAAATGCAAATATATTTACATAATTTATACAATGTGATTTTCTGGATTTTATTTTGGATATTCTGTTTCTCAATGTTAAAATTAGACCAGTGCTGACCTGGCTCCAGCTAAACTGACACTGCACCCACAGGTTTGGTGTATACCCTGGACATATCCAGTATCCCACAGTGATGGAAACAATTCTTTGATCCCTTGCTGATTATGTAAGTTTGCCCACTGACATAGACATGAACAGTCTGTAATTTGAAGGTCAGGGTAATTTTAACTTTGAGAGATAGAATATCCAAAATAAAATCCAGAAAATCACATTGTATAAATTATATAAATTTATTTGCATTTTGCTGAGAGAAATAAGTATTTGATCCCCTACCAACCATTAAGAGTTCTGGCTCCTACAGACCAGGTAGACTCCTAATCAACTTGTTACCTGCAATAAAGGGGTTGTCTCACTACGAAGATTATAGTTGAAAATGTGGGGACCAAAAATCTAAGGATGTACGTCCTTGGTTACTATTGGCAAAGTGCTACAGTTTTAGAGAACGGGCTGGTTTACATGTGCTTACCAACGGTGTTTGTTTACTGGTCAGGGAAGCATTCTGTCCTGCCCAGGTCGTGCACATGCAAAGGAAAGGCAGTTAAGAGGAGGGGCAGGGATGTGTGTATTGGCAGGCACGGAGGAGAAGCAGTGAGAGGACCTGCAGGGGGGTTGTGTGTATTGTATCCTCTTCACTGCTTCTCCTCCTTGCCTGCCAATACACACATCCCTGCCCCTCCTCTTAACTGCCTTTCCTTTGCATGTGCACGACCTGGGCAGGACAGAATGCTTCCCTGACCAGTAAACAAACACCGTTGCTAAGCACATGTAAACCAGCCCGTTCTCTAAAACCGTAGCACTTTGCCAATAGTAACCAAGGACGTACATCCTTAGATTTTTGGTCCCCACATTTTCAACTATGATCTTCATAGTGAGACAACCCCTTTAAAGACAGCAGTTAAATAGTCATCTTAATGAAAGACTCCTGTCCACAAACTCAATCAGTCGGACTCTAACCTCTACAACATGGGCAAAACCAAAGAGCTTTCTGAGGATGTCAGGGACAAGATCATAGACCTGCACAAAGCTGGAATGGGCTACAAAACCATAAGTAAGACGTTGGGTGAGAAGGAGACGACTGTTGGTGGCATATATAGAAAATGGGAGAAAATACAAAATGACTGTCAAACGACATTGATCTGGGGCACCTGCAAAATCTCACCTCGTGGGGTGTCCTTGATCATGAGGAAGGTGAGAGATCAGCCTAAAACTACACGGGGGAACTTGTTAATGATCTCAAGACAGCTGGGACCACAGTCACCAAGAAAACCATTGGTAACACCTCTTAAAATTATAGACTGTTCATGTCTTTGTCAGTTGGCAAACCTACACAATCACCAAGGGATCAAATAATTATTTCCTTCACTGTATATGTCAGGAAATTTTCCCATCAACTACAACAAAAGTGGTGTGAATATTTCCGAATTTGTGAATTCCTCGTAAAGTTACTTAAAGGGGTGTTTCCATGAAGCAAAGTGTGTTGCACAGGTCGGTTCTCAGCTAGCTGCAAGCAGACTGTAAATGAGGAGGGCGACACCTGTTGCCGTTCGAGTGTGTGCGCTTGGTTATATTCGGGAGTTCATATGGAAGTGAATGGGGAGGATAGCCACAACGACCGCCCTCATTTAGATGCATGGTCGGCTCAAGGCTAGCCAAGAGCCGACCTGTGCAGTACACTTTTTTTTTGTGGGGACACCACTTTAATTTTTTCAAGACCATTTGCTTTAAGCAAACTGCATTTGTGTCTGGCTGCTGCTCCGATTCTGCAGTTGACTTGAAAAACAGGAGCCCTCCAATCAAACAAAGCAGTCGCCTACAACAATCCCCCCCCCCCCCCCCCAGTCCTGATGACTCTCCTGTCTTTCTGGCCACACTAAATGTCATAGAAATCACAATACTGCAGCAGCTAGACACCTTTGGGGGGTGGGGAGGGGTGTTTCCCATCCTGGACTTTGGCGGCATATCGAAAGGATATGCCATCAAAGTAGAAAAGGTGCAGGTTCCACCCCTGGGACTCGCATCTATCTTGAAACCAGTCCTCTGAAAGTCTCAGAACAGAATAGAGAATTGATCATGTTTGCGCATAACTCTCTATTCTGCTCTATAGAAGTTCCGAGTAAGGGTATGTTCACACGGCATGTTGAATGCGTTTCTGGATAAGTTTTCGAGCCGAAAAACGCCTTCAAAAGCGCTGCGTCAAATGCACCCAACACGCATTTCGGTGTCTGGATGTATTTAGGCTGCAGCAGAAACGGACTCTATAATTGTAAATAGGGCGCCTGCTGCGTCAAACGGATCAAGAATTGACATGTCAATTTTTTTAACGGCTCCGAAAGCCGCAAGTAACACACAAATCGGCTGAGCAAGGTAAAAATCACCCTGCCCTGTTAGATCCGTGTTTGGGTCCGAAACACAGATCCAAACACGCATTTAAAACCATACCCAGCAGGCACGCCTTTTCTTGTGAGTACTGTATCTAGTCTTTTTAAAAAACACCTTATTCACCATGCTTACTATTGCTGTCTATCTTGCAGCCATCTACCTCCTGGCTTACCACCCAGTTATGCTCCCTGAGAATCCTATCCACATCAGCGCCTCTCTCCTTCCCTCACATATGTATTCATCACACACACTCCTTTCCCTTTTCAAATACCACAAACCACCTGCTCACATAGTGCCGCACAAACGGCGCTTATACTCATCACTGAACCATCTGCTGTATCTTTTCTTTCTCCTGCTTCTCGCTGCAGGTGACATCTCTCCTAACCCCGGCTTGCCCTCCTTTACTGCTCATCCTACCTCCTCCTCCCATAGAAAACCCACTAACCTACTTGCTATTCGTTGTACATCTTTTCCAGTCCCTTTTAAATGTGTTCTGTGGAACGCCCGATCCGTCTGCAACAAACTCACTGCTGTTCATGACCTGATCCTCTCCAACTCCCTCAATCTCCTAGCTCTCACTGAAACATGGCTCCAGCAATCTGACACGGCTTCCCTTGCTGTCCTCACCTATGGCGGCCTTCACTTTACCCACACCCCCAGACCTGAGAACAGACCGAGTGGTGGAGTCGGCATACTTCTCTCTCAACACTGCAATTACCAGGTCATTGCTCCCTCACTTTCCCCTCCTTTGAGGTCCACACCCTCAGACTCTTTCAGCCATTCTCCCTCAGAGTCGCGGTTGTGTACAGACCCCCCGGCTCACCCCACCAGTTTCTGGATCATTTTGCTGCCTGGCTTCCTCATTTCCTCTCTACTGAAATACCCACACTCATCATGGGTGATTTTAACATCCCCATTGATGACCCCATGTCTCCCTCTGCTTCTCAGTTCCTTTCACTAACCTCTTCCCTCGGCCTATCTCAGTTTACAGACTCTCCCACCCACAAGGATAGAAACTCTCTTGATCTGGTTTTCTGTAACCATTGCTCAATTTCTAACTTTAATAATTCTCCTTATCCTCTCTCTGATCACAACCTTATTTCCTTCACTATTACTAATTCTCACCCATCTCTGGACACACCTGCCCGTCACCCATTCAGAAATATCCACTCCATGAACACTCAGGAGCGAATAGTGGAGAAAAGCCCTACCCCATTGCATTTACTTGTTCCTATTCCGTCCGAAAACCGGACGGAAGAATGAACATGCTGAAAGTTTTTTGGGCCGCCGGCGGCCCCTTCTGCCTCCAGCCCCACTAGATCCACCAGTAGCACCCTAAACACACCAAAAAAAGGAGGGTCAGATGGCAGTGCAAGGGCCCTTATTTCTACAAGAGATCTACTCATTATTTCCCCAATATTACTTAAAAAACGCACACTTTTAACAGTTTTAGACTTTGCGTGTTTATTTATTGAAATACATTGGACAGCTAGTAAAAGATTTCACCAGCAGAAAGAGAACAAAAAAAAAAGAACCAAGCCACCGTGACTTTTGTGGACATCAACTTAGTAAAATCCTAAATAAACACGACGATGGTTTGCGCTTTCTTACTTGCGTCACTTTAATGTGAGTAAAACAAAAACAGAACAAGTCTATTCTTAACGTCCCCTATATCAAAAAGTTAACGCCTTCAATATCGATGCAGATTAGAAATAAAACTTTGGATAGATTGAAACAAAAATCCCAAAAAACTGGAAAGAAATTGTCATCAAATGAAGACAAAATACAGTTTTGAGGCTTCACTGCAAATTTTCTCAGCTTTGATATTGTTCTAACTACAGGCCGTCCCCGGGTTACGAACGGGATCGAGACAGTTTATTCTTAAAGGGAACCTGTCACATAGTTTATGCCCCCCTTGCTGAGGACAGCACAAGCTAGTGACAGACCTGCTGTTTCCAGCGCTGTGTCCCTGCTGTAGTATTAGAGTATTTAAAGGGAACCTGTCACCTAGTTTATGCCCCCCTTGCTGAGGGCAGCACAAGCCAGTGTCAGACCTGCTGTTTCCAGCGCTGTGTCCCTTATTCTGTAAGATGCTGCAGTTTTAGAGCATTAACCCCTCAAATCTTATTCATGGGCAGGTGTTAGCCCCACCCACCCAAGGTTAGCTACGCCCAACAAACAGTTATTCACGTTTCTACCTATTCAAAGTAATAGGTTTATAAGTTGAGGTTTGTGGGGCTAGCCTCAGGTGGGTGGGGTTTGGGGAAAAAAAAAAAAAACTTACTCTTTGACTCTTTTCTGTCTGAAAACTGCAGATTTGAGCATTAAATAGATGAAAACTCCAGCATCTTACAGAATAAGGGACACAGCGCTGGAAACAGCAGGTCTGACACTGGCTTGTGCTGCCCTCAGCAAGGGGGGCATAAACTATGTGACAGGTTCCCTTTATGTTGAATTTGTATGTAAGTGGGAACAGGTCATTTATTACATGCAACTCCAGTCAAAAAAAATTTTTTTTTTTAGTTTTGGATAGTGCAGGGAAGTGCAACATCCCTTTTACATTTGTTTTATGGTCTGTGTCCCGTTTAGAAGATTTCACCTCACTTTCTGTCTCTCATGCGCTGCTGTGGCATGCCGGCACTTGTAGTTCCACAGCTACTAGCTGCTGTGGAACATGGAACTACAAGTGCCAGTAGGCCAGAGCAGCACACGAGAGACAGAAAGTGTACCAATTGTATGGGTGCTGATAGAGTACAGTACAGTACTATATTTTAGATTGGAGGCAGCTGTTCTATGCTGCCAGAAGTTGTAGTGGGCAGAGGAAGGTTTGCAATATTATTATGGGGTGTGACCGTGTGTGATGCCAGCACGCTTAGCCATGCCACATACAGTAAGTCTCCATTTGCAACTAGGAGGCAGAAGTAAGGCAGAACATTGTAAGTTGGGAGCTGCCTGCTATATATGTATGTATATGTATGTTGGGAACTTAGGAGATTTTTGGCAATGCACTTTGAAAATAACATTTAAATTGGTCAAAAATCACCTGTAAACATCACTGCTCCGACAGCCGTTCATGCCGTACTAACAGATTCCACTCTACATCACATTCAGGCGCCTCATGACCGATCACAAGCTTTAAATCCTAATTATGAATCAACTTAGTACAAAATTTAAATGGAAATCAATTGAACATGAAGCCGTGGAAGCCGACTAGAGTGCGGGACACGTCGTAAGCAACCAGAAACCGACAACTACGGTGCATCCGTTCACCGATCTTTACGGATCTGGTAACGGTACCTGTGTTATACAATAGCGATAGGTGAATGTTTGGTAGCGAGATACATAAGCAGGTTTGACTATTGGTTGTATGCGAGCCATTCAGATCTTGGAAAGTGGTCGTGGTAAAGCAACATTCACAAAACAGATGTTAGAAGCCCCTCTATGAAATGTAATAAAACGATTAAGTGCAGAACTTAAAGGGGTTGTCTCACTACAGGGATTGCTGCTTTTTATGTTAAAGATCTTGCAAAAACAAGTCACTTTGCAATATGTGTCCATTAACAGTGTCCTACATATTCCTAGATATCCCCTCTTGTATGGGCTGCATCAGCTGCTCAGGTCGCTATAGCTACAGACCTGTGTGATCTCTCCTGATAGGCTGCCAGCACTGGTTGCTATAGCTACAGACCAGTTTGATCTATCCAGGTAGGCTGCCAGCACTGGTTGCTATAGCTACAGACATGTTCACTCTCTCCTGATAGGGTGCCAGCACTGGTTGCTATAGCTACAGACATGTTCATTCTCTCCTGATAGGGTGCCAGCACTGGTTGCTATAGCTACAGACCAGTTTGATCTTTCCTGATGGGCTGTCAGCACTGGTTTCTATAGCTACAAACTTGTTTGATCTATCCTGATAGGCTGCCAGCACTGGTTGCTGTAGCTACAGACCTGTTTGAGCTATCCAGGTAGGCTGCCAGCACTGGTTGCTATAGCTACAGACCTGTTCAATCTCTCCTGATAGGGTGCCAGCACTGGTTGCTATAGCTACAGACCAGTTTGATCTTTCCTGATGGGCTGTCAGCACTGGTTTCTATAGCTACATACTTGTTTGATCTATCCTGATAGGCTGCCAGCACTGGTTGCTGTAGCTACAGACCTGTTCAATCTCTCCTGATAGGGTGCCAGCACTGGTTGCTATAGCTACAGACCAGTTTGATCTTTCCTGATGGGCTGTCAGCACTGGTTTCTATAGCTACAGCCCTGTTTGATCTATCCAGGTAGGCTGCCAGCACTGGTCGCTATAGCTACAGACCTGGCTTCTACTGCAGCCTGATAGAAGCCAGTAAACACGCCTCTGAATTCAAACTGAAACCAAGAAAACAGGACTGAGGTGAGATGGACCAATGTAGTGAGACAACCCCTTTAATATTAAAGGGGCTTTACCATGAAATTAAAACCCCGGCTCTGGCTGCTTGCAGCGAGCCGACCATGCATGTGAATGAGGAGAGCGGCGCTTGCGGTCGTCCTCTCCATTCACTTCTATAGCAGCTTCCGAACAGAGCCGAGCGCACACACTCTGCAATCTTCAGAAGCTCCCATAGAAGTGAATGAGACGGACGGCCGCAAGGGGCGCGCTCTCCATTCACATGCACGCTCGTCTTGCAGCGAGCAGTAAGACCCCTTGAAGCAACGGTTATGCTGTGATGAAGTAACAGTGATGGATTGAGCTGCCCCAAGGACTAGATATTGATAATGGTGGGGGTCTCAGTTCTTTCGCCCTCGTTGTACACTTCAAAATAGTTGCTTGGGACGATGACAAAGCCGGCGCTGTTCTTATAATCAAACACTTCCCTCTCCAGCTTTTCCAGGCTGCGCTCTTGTCGTCGGCATCGCTGGTTTGCAATCCGAAGCTTTTTCCTCAGTTTGTCGACCTGTTCTTCCAGCTGCTGTATCCTCCTCCTCTGATGCACTGTATCTTCCACTGTATAGTTGTGGTCGCAGATCACGGCTATGTGGCTGGGGGTATATGGAGGAGGCAGGAGGAGGCCGATAGCGGGATCTATTTCTGGAACAGCAGGGGCAGGGGCGCATTGTTCCTCCTTTTTAACATTCTTCGTCATCTAAGAAATAGAAATAGGTCACTTTATTTACAATGAATTGTAGCATATAAGTCTGGAGGAACCAAAACTTTAATTAAATAGTCAAAAACCTGTCATTCTGGAGTCCAGCCTTGGAAAACCCAAGTGTATGCTCACCATAACTGCAATCCTGCTGCTGTAATATACAGGGTTATATGATAGAGGAGAGGAGCTGAGCTCTGTGATATATAGGGTTATATGATAGAGGAGAGGAGCTGAGCTATGTGATATATAGGGTTATATGATAGAGGGAGAGGAGCTGAGCTCTGATATATAGGGTTATATGATAGAGGGAGAGGAGCTGAGCTATGTGATATATAGGGTTATATGATAGAGGGAGAGGAGCTGAGCTCTGTGATATATAGGGTTATATGATAGAGGGAGAGGAGCTGAGCTCTGTGATATATAGGGTTATATGATAGAGGGAGAGGAGCTGAGCTATGTGATATATAGGGTTATATGATAGAGGAGAGAAGCTGAGCTCTGTGATATATAGGGTTATATGATAGAGGAGGGAAGCTGAGCTCTGTGATATATAGTGTTATATGATAGAGGAGAGGAGCTGAGCTATGTGATATATAAGGTTATATGATAGAGGAGAGGAGCTGAGCTCTGTGATATATAGGGTTATATGATAGAGGGGAGGAGCTGAGCTCTGTGATATATAGGGTTATAGGATAGAGGAGAGAAGCTGAGCACTGTGATATATAGGGTTATAGGATAGAGGAGAGGAGCTGAGCTCTGTGATATATAGGGTTATAGGATAGAGGAGAGAAGCTGAGCTCTGTGATATATAGGGTTATATGATAGAGGAGAGAAGCTGAGCTCTGTGATATATAGGGTTATATGATGGAGGAGAGGAGCTGAGCTCTGTGATATATAGGGTTATATGATAGGAGAGAAGCTGAGCTCTGTGATATATAGGGTTATATGATGGAGGAGAGGAGCTGAGCTCTGTGATATATAGGGTTATATGATAGGAGAGAAGCTGAGCTCTGTGATATATAGGGTTATATGATAGAGGAAAGGAGCTGAGATCTGTGATATATAGGGTTATATGATAGAGGAGAGGAGCTGAGCTCTGTAATATATAGGGTTATATGATAGAGGGAGAGGAGCTGAGCTCTGTGATATATAGGGTTATATGATAGAGGAGAGAAGCTGAGCTCTGTGATATATAGGGTTATATGATAGAGGAGAGGAGCTGAGCTCTGTGATATATAGGGTTATATGATAGAGGAGAGGAGCTGAGCTCTGTGATATATAGGGTTATATGATAGAGGAGAGAAGCTGAGCTCTGTGATATATAGGGTAATATGATGGAGGAGAGGAGCTGAGCTCTGTGATATATAGGGTTATATGATAGGAGAGAAGCTGAGCTCTGTGATATATAGGGTTATATGATGGAGGAGAGGAGCTGAGCTCTGTGATATATAGGCTTATATGATAGGAGAGAAGCTGAGCTCTGTGATATATAGGGTTATATGATAGAGGAAAGGAGCTGAGATCTGTGATATATAGGGTTATATGATAGAGGAGAGGAGCTGAGATCTGTGATATATAGGGTTATATGATAGAGGAGAGGAGCTGAGCTCTGTAATATATAGGGTTATATGATAGAGGGAGAGGAGCTGAGCTCTGTGATATATAGGGTTATATGATAGAGGAGAGAAGCTGAGCTCTGTGATATATAGGGTTATATGATAGAGGAGAGGAGCTGAGCTCTGTGATATATAGGGTTATATGATAGAGGAGAGGAGCTGAGCTCTGTGATATATAGGGTTATATGATAGAGGAGAGGAGCTGAGCTCTGTGATATATAGGGTTATATGATAGAGGGAGAGGAGCTGAGCTCTGTGAGATATATATATATATATATATATATATATATATATAAAATAAACTGTGGATTTTCTGCATGGAAGTCCAATTCTGTCCATATAAGGAAGAGCTACTGCTCACAAAATGTTAGGGATATTTGGCTTCTGATTGAAATTTTCGGGATGAAGGTAAAATTTCTTGAACATTTTTTCAAATGCACTAAACAGGGCCATCTCTTCACTTTAGATGCACTCATCCAGCTGTTCAGTGTTCAGTATTTTTTGCACTACTTGCTGATCTCTAACAAGGAGCCTAATGGCAAAATTCCAAACAGGTGCCTGATGCTCCTCATCATTCACATTGTGACATCATGAGACCAAGACAACACCTTACAACTGATCAGCAGTGCCTCGCCATTGTGAGGCATCAAGGATGTTCTCGGCCACAAGTGGCCACTGAGCTTGGAATGTCACAGTGTATCATCAGCAGGTTGTATCAGAGATACAGAAAGACTGGAAGAGTCACAGAAAGGCAAAGAAGTGGACTTCCTTTGGCTTCATCACTGACTGATGACCGCTTCCTTGTAACCAATGCCCTGCGGAGGCGGATGATGAATGTCGCACAACTCCAGGAACATTTAAGGGAGGTGAGAGGTAACCAAGTGTCACGTCAGAGTATTTGTAACCATGTAGATCAGTGTGGGCTGCGTGCTGGGCACAGGCTTCATTGTCTTGCATGGGCCAGGGAGCATTTACGCTGGACGAGGGACCAGTGCTCCTCACTGCTGGTCCATGATGAAAGTTGATTCACTCTGAGCAGAAATTATGGCCGCCAACGATGCTGGAGACGTCAAGGAGAGCACTATGCATCAGCCACTGTTGTCACCAGACGAGCCTTTGGTGGCGGTGGTTTTATGAGCAGGTGTGTCTAACCAATACAGAACTGCCCTACACTTTGTGAATGGTACAGTGACGCCTCTACTACTGGAATAACATCATTAATCCAGTCTTTGTGCCTCTGCATGAACAACACAGGGATAATTTCATCTTCATGGAGGACACTGCTCCAGCTCATCGAGGTCGCATCATTAGGGAACGGCTGTTGGAGACTGGGGGACCTCAAATGGAGCGGCTGCACTTTCTCCAGACCTGAACCCCCTAGAAAAGCTGTGGGATCAGCCGAGTCGTCACGTAGAAGCTCTGTACCCCTAAACCTCACTGACCTGAGGGGCGCCCTTCAAGAAGAGTGGGAACCTCAGCAGTCAATTACGACTAGTGAACAGCAGGAGACGTCGTTGTCGAGCTGTAATTGATGCTTAAAGCCACATGACATGTGATTGAGTCATTGACGGTTTTTGGTGGTGCAGACCCTCCACTGTTGATGGCTTTTATTTTATTAAATTGTTTGAGATGAGAAAATCCACATTGCTGCTACGACTTAAATGGCCTTAGAATAAAATTTATAAAAAAATTTCCATAAATTTTACCCGAAAGCCAAATATCCCAAATAATCTGAGTAGTGTATATCATACATGTAAATACCAGGGCAGGCTTGCACAACAAATGGCACGAGGACGCCTTGTGGCCCTCGAAAGGATTTCTGGCATCCCGCAAACCAGACCATAAAAGGTTGGGTTTGAGCAAAATCTGCAAACCATCCGGTTTGGGTGCATGGCCGGGCAGTCCGTAGGCATTACCAGGGGCGGGGGAGCATTCCTGGACGGTCTTGTGGGTGTTCCCGGTCAATCCAGGGGTGCTCCCAGATGGTTTGGCCCTCACTTCCTTCCAAGTTGTGCTGATCTATGGTAGGGCTTTAGATTCAGTGGTTAAAAGGAGTTTGATGGAAGTATAGTGCATACCGTGAGGACAAAGATGCTCTGACTCACATCGTCTTAAAGGGAATGTGTCATCAAAAATGACTTATTGTTTATCTGACATGTTTATGTTCAACACATTTTTTAAGAATTTGGTTATATATTTTTTTTAATTTTTCATATCACTTTCAATATTTTTTAATAATTCTTAAGTCCTGCAGTTTTCACTTTGGCCACTAAGCCTAATAACAGTCTGACACTTCCTGTTCTGTACAGAAAGATTCTCAGTTGTCTGTTCATTATCAGCACAAAGAGGGTCAAACTGAAAGGAGACACCAGTGTGAATAGATAACACAGGATCCACCAGTCACAAGAGGAGATGTCACAGTTCACCCTTTCACCTCCCTGCACAGTGACTTCAGAGCCTAGAAAACTCTCCTATAGAAGTTAATGGGACTGAGTCAGTCTTAAGTCTCCTATGTGCATGAAGCTGCTGTAAAGCATCTCTCTGACTGCTGTTTAAGCAGTGCAAACAAGGCCTAGTGGCCAAATTGAAAACTGCAAGACTTAAGAATTATTAAAAAATATTGAAAGGGATATCAAAAAATTTAAAAAACCAAAAAAAAAAAAAAAAATGTGTTTAACATAAAAATGGGACCTAAACACTGACTCATTTTTTGATGACACATTCCCTTTAAGAACTCAATAGAGGAAGCTTAACTTACCACCGGCTTAGCGTCTGTGTACGAGAACACAGTGGGAACAGCATTGTCTTTGAGCAGTTTGTTGTTGCAGGCCCTCTTAAAGCAGTCAGGTGTAAAGTGGTCAGAACAGATGCTACTGTACTTGGTTGGTTTGAAGTCGGCCCTCCTGACCGCAGCCTCCCATTTCTTACAAAGAAGCGGCCGCGTTAGGGGAAATCTAAAGGGGAAAAAAAAAGGGAAAGCAAGCATTAAAGTAGTTTTCCTGGCAAAGCAAAAAAAATAAAAAAAAATAAAAAAAGGCTGCAAAATTTTTTCTTGGTTATTAATTGGTATTAAAGTACAAATAAAATCGATTAAAAAAAACATAAAAAGGCTCAGACAAGAGGACTAGACTGATGAGAGGAAGGTAATAGAAAGCACCATATGCATAGAAATAAAGCATACTCATAGTAGGGTAACCATCGCACAGACACCTAGAACCGAAGACAAAATAGTCTTATGTATCCTGGAAAAAAGGACAGTGGAACAAGGAATCCAAAAAACATAGTAGCCGCTATAGAAGAGTGAAAACGGAAGTTCTCTCTAAACCATCAGACTCTACCACCCCACCTGATCTCTCTATCACAGTCAACGGCTCTACACTATCACTCCTCTCTGTCCTTCAAGCCACATATCCAGGCCCGCGCCTCCTGCTGCCACCTCCACCTGAAAAATATTTCACAAATCTGCTCATTCCTGAACCCCGATACTACAAAACTGCTAGGCCATGCTCTTGTCATCTCTCGCCTAGACTACTGCAACATCCTCTGTGTTCTCCCGTTTAGCACTCTTGCTCCCCTTCAAACCATCCTTACAGGGGTTTTGCCAGGACGTGCCTAAGAAAGAGAGACACAGCCAGAGCCGTGCATAAGGGATCTTGTGCAATGTTCACTCAAATAATCAAACTACAACTAGTGGATTCTGTATACAAAAGACAACACCTTTTCTCCACAGCAGCTTGAAAGCTTCTTCATGTTCCCTGTCATCAGATAAAGCAGGGATCTGCTCAGATAATCACATTACAACTAGTGGATTCTGTATACAAAACACAACATATTTCTACCCGGTGCCTTGAAAGCTTCTGCAGCTCAGTCTCATCAGATAAGAAGTGTGCTCTGCACAAGCCCAGCCAGCAGCTCTTGTCAGGTCGTATCTAATAGAAGCTTTTAAGTAACTAAGGGCAGGTAAGGCAGCCTGTAGCTCTCTCAGACTGCAATTTTTGTAATCACATATATTTAGAAAAGTGATTAAATACCTATTTTGGAGGATCCCACGTCAACATTACATGGTGGCAAAACCCCCTTTAACTCTGCTGCCCGATTTATCCACCTCTCTCCTTGCTACTCCTTTGCCAATCCCTTCACTGGCTCCCATTACCCAGCGAATTCATTTCGAGTTAGTAACCCTGACCTACAAGGCTCTCCATAACCTCTCCCCTTCATACATCTCTGCCTTAAAGGGGTTGTCTTGCTACAAAGATTAACTTTCAACATGTAGGGAGCACTAAATGATGACGTTTTCCAAATATATTGCGTTGTTCGTTTTTTTGTTGTTGAGGAACTACATTTTATCACCTTCTGATGGCTTTCTGGTTTCTCAAGTGACCGACCTGTGTACTCCTTCTCCCCCCCCCTCCCCCCCCCTGCTGTTTGTTCTATCTGATAGCAGGGAGTAACGTCATCACACAGGTCATGGCAGCACAGAACTCCACAGTGAGAGCTTGTTTGTTATCTGATCT
The DNA here is from genome assembly GCA_025379985.1 of Phyllomedusa bahiana. Classification (NCBI taxonomy): domain Eukaryota; kingdom Metazoa; phylum Chordata; class Amphibia; order Anura; family Hylidae; genus Phyllomedusa; species Phyllomedusa bahiana. The sequence goes on along the minus strand of JAODAL010014524.1, from coordinate 43,182 downwards.
TTCAGACAAAAGACAGTAATTACTACTGTTTAACTCACAAGCTTCCCTGGTCCTGACAGCATGAGATTTATCTAATTAGCAGAGGTCTGAATACATGGAGCTCATATGCTAATTACTTGACCAGGAAGTGACAGAGCGAAGCAGCATTATTTCATTCATGCATCCTATGAAACTGTGAGATGAGACAAACCCTTTAATTTCTAGATACCTCCCCTCACACAACCTCCGCTCCTCAAGGGATCTTCTTCTCCGCTCTCCCCTTATCAGCTCCTCACACAACCGTCTCCAAGATTACTCCCGTGCTTCCCCCACACTATGGAACTCCCTGCCCCAACTCATCGGACTCTCCTCAAATTTCATCAGTCACGGGTGAATCCCCAGGCAACACCCCTCAAGCGCCGATCACTTCCCGAGCAGTGATGTGAAGAATACGACAGTGATACATGGGGAAACATTGCTGGCTAGACACTTTCTTGGAGACGGTCATGGTATATCAGAACTACGGTGGTGTATTCTGGAGGAAGTAATCAGTGTTGAGAAGATGCAAACACAGAAAAGATTGTTGCAAAGAGAAGCCTATAGGATAGTAACGCTAGAGGCGATGGCACCTAAAGGCTATGTTCACACGGCTTATTTGGGCACATATTTCAGCCTGTAATTGCGCGAATTACGTCCCAGTCATTACGGTAATCCACAGTTCCCATAGAGAGCTATAGATTACGTCTCCTCTCCCTGCTCGGCGAATCCGCCGCGGGGGGAGATAAGCGACATGTGAATTACTAGCGACGTATACGCGCCGCTGGTAATGCAAGTCTATGGGCCTGCGAGGTGCTGACCCCCTGCTCACTCCCCCACGGCGTAATTACGCCCCGCAATTAAGCCGTGTGAACATGGCCAAAGGGTGAAATGAAAATTTAAATCTTAGAATGTTTTTGTGAAATTGGTTGTTGCTAATGTTTTGTATATGTTTTAACGTTAAGGGTTAATGTGTATATAAAGTGGAGACAGACGCTTGAGAAAGGGGGCGTGTTAGCTTCCGAAACCTGGTGTGAACTGCCCGGTATACAGCGTTCTCCGGCTGAGTGCTAAAAAGTTGGACTAACACATGGAATGAGACCGTTGCTCTCACCGATTTGCATAAGTATACCTCTTTCCCTATATTTTAAAGTTTTGTAGTGCTGGCACAATTGCTGTTTTGATGCACAGAATAAAAATGTATTGAAAGATTTAAAGGGAACCTGTCACATAGATTATGCCCCTCTTGCTGAGGGCAGCATAAGCCTGTGTCAGACCTGCTGTTTCCAGCGCTGTGTCCCTTATTCTGTACGATGCCGCAGTTTTAGCGCATTTACCCCTCTAATCTTATTCATGAGTAGGTGTTAGCCATGCCCACCAAAGGCTAGCCCCGCCCACTGACAGTTATCCACGTTTCTACCTATTCAAAGTATTAGGTTTATCAGTTGAGGTGGGCGGGGGCTAGCCTCAGGTGGGCGGGGCTAGAAAAAAAACTGGCTCTTTATATGATTCTTTTCTGGCTGAAAACTAAAGATTTGAGCATTAAATACACGAAAACTGCAGCATCTTACAGAATAAGGGACACAGCGCTGGAAACAGCAGGTCTGACACTGGCTTGTGCTGCCCTCAGCAAGGGGGGCATAACCTATATGACAGGTTCTCTTTAAAGTTTATGGTACGATATCCATCTATCAGTATGAAGTGATTCTGTTGGAGGTGTAAAGAAGAAACTTCCTCGATGGATAAAAGTGGCTGTACTGGTCGATATAGTTAAAGGGGTTGTCTCACTACAAGGAGTGCTGCTTTTTATGTTAAGGATCTTGCAAAAACAAGTCACTTTGCAATATATGTCCATTAACAGTGTCCTACCTATTCCTAGATATCCCCTCCTGTATGGGCTGCATCAGCTCCTCAGGTTGCTATAGCTACAGACCTGTTTGATCTCTCTTAATAGGCTGCCAGCACTGGTTGCTATAGCTACAGACCTGTTTGATCTATGCTGATAGGCTGCCAGCACTGGTCGCTATAGCTACAGACCTGTTCAATCTCTCCTGATAGGCTGCCAGCACTGGTTGCTATAGCTACAGACCTGTTTGATCTCTCCTGATAGGCTGCCAGCACTGGTTGCTATAGCTACAGACCTGTTTGATCTCTCATGATAGGCTGCCAGCACTGGTCGCTATAGCTACAGACCTGTTCAATCTCTCCTGATAGGCTGCCAGCACTGGTTGCTATAGCTACAGACCTGGCTTCTACTGCAGCCTAGTGGAAGCCAGTAAACAAGCCCCTGAACCAAGAAAACAGGACTAAGGTGAGATGAATCAATGTAGTGAGAGAACCTCTTTAATATTGGTGGTGCTTTTGTATAAGAATATGGCAATGTCCTACGCCACTCGATGTCAGTGTTTGGAGAGGTGGCATCAGGCCACGTGAGCGCTGCTGCAGGGACTTTGTGTTCGGCAGGAGACGGAAGCAAACAGAAGACTGTATAAGCACCTGCACAAGAGGATAACTCTGTGTATGAGAGAATCACTGCAAAAAATGACCCAGCCTAAAACAGAACTATTACGCTATGTTCCCACAGGACAATTGCGGCGCGTACAGTGCGCTCCACAATACGCTGGGTGTTTTGGGAGTCGCGCTGATACGCACGTACTCCCGAAGCACGGGGGCGGGGGGGGGGGCCTGCAGACCCTCAGCCCCATAGACATGCAATACTCGCAGTGTGTATTCGCCACAAGTACCATATATACTCGAGTATAAGCCGACCCGAGTATAAGCCGAGGCACCTACTTTTGCCACAAAAACCGGGAAAGCTTATTGACTCGAGTATAAGCCTAGGGTGGAAAACGCAGCAGCTACTAGTGAATTTTAAAAATAAAAATAGATACCAATAAAATTACATAGGCAGTTTAATGCATATAAAAAAAGAGAGAAAAGGTCCAGCTTCCAAAAATACAAAACTTTGTGCCTATGATGAAGGGCTGTGCACATCCTGAAACGCGCAAGTCGGGTTTTCCTGTTTTTGTCCTGTTTTTTGCTCCATGTTTGGCTTTTAATTTTGGCATAATAAAAGTTTTGTATTTTTGGAAGCTGGACCTTTTCTCTCTTTTTTATGCATATATACGTGGGTGGTTCACCACGGGTCCGTGTGCTTCCTTCTATTGACCAGTGGGTGAGCTGGACTCTTTGTTTGCTTATAGGCAGTTTAATGTCCCCCATAGGCAGATATAGGCTGTTTAATGTCCGCCATAAGCAGGTATAGGCAGTTTAATGTCCCCCCTAGGCAGGTTATATGCATGTATAGGCAGTTTAATGTCACCCATAGACAGGTTATAGGCTGGTATAGGCAGCTATATGTCCCATAGGCAGGTTATAGGTCATTATAGGCAGATATAGGTCCTCATAGGCAGGTTATAGGCAGCTATATGTCCCCACAAGCAGGCTATAGGCAGGTAATTGCCCCCATAGGCAGGCTATAGGCAGGTAATTGCCCCCATAGGCAGGTTATAGGCAGGTAATTGCCCCCATAGGCAGGTTATAGGCAGGTATAGGTCCCCCTAGGCAGGCTATAGGCAGGTATAGGCAGGGTTTTAAAACAAAAATAACCCAATTACCTCGATCCCCGCTGCTCCGTCTCCCGGGCGCTCTCCTCTGTCTTCTCGGCACAGGTGGGTGATGTCATCAGGCCGCGCACGCAGCGGGATGACACACGCTGCCTGTGCCGGAAACTCCGGACGGCCGCCTGGAGTCCACTGCGGAGCACGGAGCGCTCGCTCTCTGCTCCGCAGTGCTATCTCTTCTCCTGCATGCGCTCCGGAGGAGATCGCCGACAGTACCCGGGCCATGGCAGCGCCCGGACGCTGTCAGGTACTCGGCCTTCAGTTATATGCGCTCCCTGAGGAGTCGCGTATAACTGAAGTGTCCCTGTCGGCTCACGGGCCATCGCAGCGCCCGAGAGCCGGCAGTGACTCGAGTATAAGCCGAGGGGGGAATTTTCAGCACATTTTTTGTGCTGAAAAACTCGGCTTATACTCGAGTATATACGGTAATTGACCTGTCACTTATCTCCCCGGGCGTACAATACGATCGTATTGTGCGAGCGGGGAGAGGAGGCGTAATGCATAGTTCTCTATGAGAATTGTGGATTACCGTAATTGCGGCGCATCTGTGGGCGCGCTGAAATTATGCCGTGTGAACATACCCTTAGGCCGAGTTCACACGGCTTATTCACGCCATAATTTCGCCCGCAATTATGGCGTGTGTACGGGGGTGGGGCAGGAGCGCCGGCAGCTCGCCGGCCCCATAGACATTCATTATCCACAGCGCGGATTCCGTGGGGATAATGTGCATGTCACTTCTCTCCCTGCTCGCAGAATACGGCGAGCGGAGCCGGAATCCATAGTTCTCTATGAGAACTGTGGATTACCGTAATGACTGACGGATTTGGTCCCGTATTTCGCGCAGTACGGCGCGGGATACGGGACCAAATCCGTCCCAACATAAGCCGTGTGAACATGGCCTTAAAGGGGTTGTCTCACTACATTGATTCCTCTTACCTCAGTCCTGTTTTCTTGAATTCACTTTGAATTCAGGGGCGTGTTTACTGGCTTCTACTAGGCTGCAGTAGAAGCCAGGTCTGTAGCTATAGCAACCAGTGCTGGCAGCCTATCAGGAGAGATTGAACAGGTCTGTAGCTATAGTGACCTGAGGAGCTGATGCAGCCCATACAAGAGGGGATATCTAGCAATAGGTAGGACACTGTTAATGGACACATATTGCAAAGCGACTTGTTTTTGCAAGATCTTTAACATAAAAAGCAGAAATCCCTGGAGTGAGACAACCCCTTTAATGGAATGTTCTATTAAAGGGGAGTGCCCACTGCTCAGAATACTCACTAGTCCGTCAGGGCACGATAAACAGAAAAAGCAGAGATTGTCATTCTGGCGCCGCGGCCGTTCCAGTGAATCCAGCTGTTGTCTTGCCCTTTCATTGTTCACAGGACAGGTGGAGACAATCGCAGGCCCCAACATTGACGTTTACATGGCCCCGGCGGCCTGTGATTGGCTGCACCAGTCACATGAAGGATGAACAGACTAGACCCGGTATCCCAAACTGCGGCCCTCCAGCTGTGGGGAGACTACAACTCCCATCATTCCCACTGTTACAGATTATATACATGCATGGTGGGAGTTGTAGTTTCCCCACAGCCGGAGGGCCACAGTTTGAGGATGCCTGGACTAGACTACTACCGGGACTGGCGCAGCAACAGAACGTCAACATCTGGAAGGTAAATATGATTTTCTTCTATTTTTCGCCGTGTCCCGACAGCCTAGCGGCCTTTAAAAGTGATATTTTAGGCTGGGCTATTTTTTGCAGCGATTCTCTAAGCAGAAGAGCAGCAGGCAGCGGCAGCGGCGGAGCACAGGCGAGAGGAGAGGTGAATAGAAGCTGAATATTTCATCAGTACTGCACTGCCCTAAAAATACCTTTGTACAATGACCCAGACAACCCCTTTAAGATGTCCATACCATGGCTGCATTATAGCGGATTACAGCCGTGGCCCAACTGTGGTTCACCTTACATTGCCCCAAAAAATTTCAATTAAAGCGATCTAAAGAAGTCACATGTACCATATCCTAAAATAATTCCAATAAAAACTACACTTCACCCAAGGAAAAGAAAACAAAAAACGAGCCGTTGAAAGAGCAATAAAAAAAAAATTAAAAAAGTTATTGGTTGCAGAAAATTGCTCAGCAGCGCAAAATTAGAAAAGATTTATAAAAAAAAATAAAAAAAAAGACGAAAACTCTACTGATCTGGTTTCACCTGAACAACTTGCAGAATACACTGAAGACATTATCAATACCAATGAGTGGACTCCAGAAAAACTAAACTTCAGCAAAAATGGTGCAGCTACTTTTTTTTTTTTTTTTTTAAAAACCATTTCACTCCAAATAGAATTTTTGGGGGTTTTTCCAGAACATTAACTAGTACGGTCAATGGCACTATTAAAAATAATACATTTTTTTTTTAAATACAACTATGTAAACAGAAAAAAATTAAAATTACAAAAAAGTAAAAAAAAAAAAAAAAAGTTCTGGCTCTTGGAAGTGGGGAGGCAAAATGAAGGGGACAAAAAAAATAATAAAAAAAAAAAAAAAAACCTGTTTAAAAGGAGGGGGTTGATGGCACTGCGCCCTCTATGAGCCCAACATGAGGGGGGACCAGTGACTAAACTTGACCGTTTTTCTTCGCGGCTGCGCACTACCCACGAAAGCGCGCGGCGCGCCTTGGATACCGCGCATGCGCGCTTCAATGTTATGAGCGAGCGCGGCGGCTACGGCTTCCAGCAGAACTAAAAAACCCCGTTCGGCCCAGTCCGTTACTCACTTGTGAAATGAGATAGGTTTATCCTTATCGTATCGGTTTTTGCAGCCGTAAGCAGAACAGGACTGCACCATCGCGTCGGCTCCCTCCGCCTCGTTCGGTTTCTGTTTCACCCGCTGAGACTGGCCGGTTCCTTCTTTTAGCCACGATTAGCGCTAAGCCTCGGTTCTTCACCATGTTGACGGATAACGACCTCTCACCGATTATATATTTTTTTTTTAAAGAGAGAAATTAATGGGTAGCGCTCCTCCCGGCTCCAAGATGGCTGACAACGCTTCAACTGTCGTCACGTGTGCTCGCTCAGCTCGCGCTGCCATTTGTCCGGGCGGGTCACGTGACGAGATTTGCATGGGCTACGCCCAGCGCTCGTGTATTCCTCCCGAGGTTTTTTTTCAATGACGTGTGTACTTCATCGTAGGGAGGGGCCGGGAGCGTGACGTCATGTCGCAACACGATGATACCTGTTTTTCAGGAGGGAGGGGGTGAATTATCAAGTTATAGACTCCAAACACTGGTGAAGGGTCTCCCTGGGGGGTGTCTGTTTTTATTATTATTATTATTATTATTTATTTTAAAGCGCCATTGATTCCAGGGCGCTGTACATTCGAGGGGGTTACATTCGAGGGGGTACATTCGAGGGGGTTTTGAAGCCATGTGAACATGAGAAGATGCAACATACATATATGTGTGTATAGAGAGAGACAACAGTGTATATATGTGCACACACACACATACAGCTCAAACCCAGAAGTTTCCATCCACTACATAAAAAGCCCCATCTGCAGGTTTTTCTCACTCTCTCACATGAAATCAGAATAAACCTTCCCCATTTTAGGTCAATTAGGAACCAAAATTATTTCTATTTGCCAAATGCCAGAATAATGAGAGAATTTAAGGCATTTTTATTACTTTCTGCAAAGTCAGAAGTTTCCTCCATTTCATTAGTATTTGGTAGCTTTGCCCTTAAACTGTAGGACTTGGGTCAAACGTTCTGGATCCTTCCACAAGCTTCTCACAATAGTTGGTAGGAATTTTGGCCCCTTCCTCCTGACAGAACTGGTGTCACTGAGCCATGTTTGGAGGTCGCTTTGCTCGCACCGGCCTTTTCATATTTACCCATAAATTTTCAGTAGGATTGAGATCAGGGCTTTGTGATGACCGCTCCAAAACATGGACTTGTTCTCCTTAAGCCACTTTGTAACCAGTTTGGCAGTAGCTTCGGGTCATTGTCCATTTGGAAGACCCATTTCCGCCCAAGCTTTAACTTCCTGTCTGATGTCCTGATATGTTGCTTCAGTATTGCCTCATAATCTTCTTTCCTCATGATGCCATCTATTTTGTGAAGTGCACCAGTCCCTCCTGCAGCAAAACAACCCCACAACATGATGCTGCCGCCCCCATGTTTCACAGTTGGGATGATGTTCTTAGGCTTCCAAGCTTCTCCCTTTTTCCTCCAAACGTAACAATGGTCATTATGGCCAAACAGTTCAATTTGTTGTCAGACCACAGGACATGTCTCCAAAAATTAGGTCTTTGTTCCTGTGCATTTGAAAACATTAATCTGGCATTTCTATGTTTCTTTTGGAGTAATGGCTTTTTTCCTGGCAGAGCGGCCTTTCAGCCCATGTAGATACAGTTCCTGTTTCACTGTGGATAATGACACAATCTTAAGAGCTTCCACCAGCATCTTCACAAGGTCTTTTGCTTTTGTTCTTGGGCTGATATGCACATGTCGGATCAAAGCACATTCATCTCTGAGACACAGAACCCGTCTCCTTCCTGAGCGGTATGATGGCTGGATGTTCCCATCTTGTTTGTACTTGTGTATAATTGTTTGTACAGATGAACGAGGCACCTTCAGGTATCTGGAAACTGCACCTGAGGATGATCTACACTTGTCAAGTCCACAATTCTCTTCCTGATATCTTGGCTGATTTCTTTAGACTTTCCCATGATGTCGCACACAGAAGCAGTGTGTTTCTGGTGTGATTTAAAATACATCCACAGCTGTGTCTCTAATTAACTCAAACGTTGCCAATAAACCTATCAGAAGCTTCCAAAGACCTGACGTCATCATATGGAGGGTCCCAAATTGTTTAAAGGCAGAGTAATCCCAGTAGTAGTAAACTATTGACTTTGCAGAAATTATTAAAATGCCTTAAAAAATTCTCTCTCTCTCATTATTCTGTATTTGCCAAATATAAATAATTGTGGTTCCTAATTGAGGGAAGGTTTATTCTGATTTCATGTCAGATAGTGAGAAAAACCTGCAGATGGGACTTTTTATATAGTGGAGGGAAACTTCTGGTTTCAACTCTGGGCCACATGTATGGAAACTGTATAAGTCTAAAACTCACTCTTTTGCCCATAGTAACCTATGGGCAAAAAAGTGAGTTGTAGACCTAAACAGGTTCATACATGTGGCCCTATGTGTTTATACGTATGTTTGTCTATGTGTGTATATATGTGTGCCACTCCTTAGTTGCCCTGGCTGTGTGTTTCGGGCCGTCCTGTTGGAAGACCCAGCCACAACCCATTTTCAATGTTCTTAGCGAGCGAAGGAGGTTATTTGCCAAAATCTCGCGATACATGGCCCCAGCCCTCCTCCCAGCAATACGGTGCAGTCATCATGTCCCCTTTGCAGAAAAAACACCCCAAAAGTATGATGTTTCTAACCCCAGGCTTCATGATTGGGACGGTTCTTGGGGTTGTACTTATCCTTCTTCTTCCTCCAAACACGGCGAGTGGAGTTGACACCAAAAAGTTCTATTTTGGTCTCATCTGACCACATGACCTTCTCCCTCCTCTGGATCATCCAGATGGTCATTGGTGAACTTTGAACGGGCCTGGACATGTACCGGTGTGAGCGGGGGACCTTGCATACCCTGCAGAATTTTCATCCATGACATGGCAGTGTGTTACTAAGGGTAATCTTTATATATATATATCCTTAACTCTGCTGCCCGTCTTATCCACCTCTCTCCTCGCTACTGCTCTGCCTCTCCCCTCTGCCAATCCCTTCACTGGCTTCCCATTGCCCAGCAAATTCATTTCAAGCTACTAACCATGACCTACAAGGCTCTCCATGACCTCTCCCCTCCATACATCTCTGCCCTAATTTCCAAATATCTCCCCCCACGCACTCTCCGCTCCTCACAGGACCTTCTCCTCTGCTCTCCCCTTATCAGCTCCTCACACAACCGTCTCCAAGACTTCTCCCGTGCTTCACCCACACTCTGGAACTCACTGCCCCAACACATCAGACTCTCCTCCACTTTCACCAACTTCAAAAGCAACCTGAAAACCCATTTCTTCAGGCTTGCCTATAACCTTCACTAAACTTGTCACTTACTTCCTCCACAGACACGTCTGCCCCTCACCTCCTGTCTCTTCCCCCCTCCTTGTAGATTGTAAGCCCTCGCGGGTAGGGTCCTCTCTCCCTCTGTCGTGCCAATTGTCATTATCCCTTATCACTGTACTCGTTTGACTTATGTAATGTATGTAAACCCCTCGAATGTACAGCGCCTGGAATCAATGGCGCTTTAAAATAAATAATAATAAAAATAATAATTATATATATATATATATATATATATATATATATATATATATATATATATATATATATATATATATATATATATATATATATATTGTGTGTATGTGTATCTACACTGCTCAAAAAAATAAAGGGAACACTAAAATCCCACATCCTAGATCTCAATGGATGAAATATTCCAGTTGTAATTCTTTATTCATTACATAGTGGAATGTGCTGAGCACAATAAAACATACAAATTATCAATGAAAATCAAATGGAGTCCGGATTTGGAATGATCCTCAAATTCAAAGTGCAATATCAAATTTCAAGTTGATCCAACTTCAGTAGAAATGTCTCAAGACAAGTAAATGAGGCTCAGTAGTATGTGTGGCCTCCCTACAACACCTGGACAAGCTCCGGATGAGACAGCGGATGTTCTCCTGAGGGATCTCCTCCCAGACCTTGACTTAAAGGGGTTTTGCCAGGACGTGCCTTATCTGCTAAGAAGCAAATGTAAACAAACCACTGAGCCGAGAGACAGACACACAGCCAGAGCACAGAGCCATGCATAAGGGATCGTGTGAAATGTTCACTCAAATAATCAAACTACAACTAGTGGATTCTGTATACAAAAGACAACAGCTTTTCTCCACAGCAGCTTGAAAGCTTCTTCAGCTCCCTCTCATCAGATAAAGCAGGGATCTACTCAGATAATCACACTACAGCTAGTGGATTCTGTATTCAAAAAACAACATATTTCTACCTGGTGCCTTGAAAGCTTCTTCAGCTCCCTCTCATCAGATAAGAAGTGTGCTCTGCGCAAGCCTGGCCAGCAGTTCTTGTCAGGTTGTATCTAGTAGAAGCTTTGAAGTAACTAAGGGCAGGTAAGGCAGCCTGTAGCTCTCTCAGACTGCAATTTTTGTAATCACATATATTTAGAAAAGTGATTAAATACCCATTTGGGAGGATCCCACGTCAACATTACATGGTGGCAAAACCCCTTTAAGCCATAGTTGGCAATTTTTGAAAATGGAAAAGCAGGAGATTAAAGAGGACGGCGCGCTACGCGCGCAGTGGCAAAAATTTGCATGGACACGCCCATCTTTTTGTGTGCCACGCCCCTTCAAAAAGCCACACCCCACTCCGCCTAACTACATAATGGCTTTGGAAGAAAGCCAGGTAGATGCCCTTATAGCCAGGTAGTAGCCCCCATAACCAGGTAGTGCCCCTTACAGGCAGGTAGATGCCCCCTTGTAGCAAGGTAGAAGCACCCTCTGTAGCTAGGTAGATGCCCCCCTTTGTTAGCCAGGTAGTTGCCCCCTTTAATAGTCAGGTAGTTGCCCCCTTTAGTAGTCAGGTAGGTAGTGCCCCCTTTAGTAGTCAGGTAGGTAGTGCCCCCTTTAGTAGCCAGCCAGGTAGTTTCCCCCTTTAGTAGCCAGCCAGGTAATTGCCCCCCTTCGTAGCCAGCCAGGTAGTGCCTCCTTTAGTAGCCAGCCAGGTAGTTGCCCCCATTGTAGCCAGCCAGGTAGTTGCCCCCATTGTAGACAGCCAGGTATTGCCCCCATTGTAGCCAGCCAGGTAGTTGCCCCCATTGTAGCCAGCCAGGTATTGCCCCCATTGTAGCCAGCCAGGTATTGCCCCCATTGTAGCCAGCCAGGTAGTTGCCCCCATTGTAGCCAGCCAGGTAGTTGCCCCCATTGTAGCCAGCCAGGTATTGCCCCCATTGTAGCCAGCCAGGTAGTTTCCCCCATTGTAGCCAGCCAGGTAGTTGCCCCCATTGTAGCCAGCCAGGTATTGCCCCCATTGTAGCCAGCCAGGTAGTTGCCCCCATTGTAGCCAGCCAGGTATTGCCCCCATTGTAGCCAGCCAGGTAGTTGCCCCCATTGTAGCCAGCCAGGTATTGCCCCCATTGTAGCCAGCCAGGTATTGCCCCCATTGTAGCCAGCCAGGTAGTTGCCCCCATTGTAGCCAGCCAGGTAGACCCCCCCCCATTGTAGCCAGCCAGGTATTGCCCCCATTGTAGCCAGCCAGGTATTGCCCCCATTGTAGCCAGCCAGGTAGACCCCCCCCCATTGTAGCCAGCCAGGTAGTTGCCCCCATTGTAGCCAGCCAGTTAGACCCCCCCCCATTGTAGCCAGGCAGAGCCCCCCATGTAGTTAAAAAAATAAAATAATAAATTCCACTTACCTGACCAGGCTCCTGCAGCTCCGGCCAGGCTCCTGCCCGATCTCCTCAGCGACGCAGGGGGAATGAGAGCAGCCGCGCGTCACTTCCCCTGCGCCGCTGATCTGTATGCACGGCGCGCAGCGGCTGCTGTACATACAGGGGGAGGAGGGAGGAGGGAGCACTCGCTCCTGCCTCCTCCCCGTACAGTGAGACCGCGGGCGGGTGAGCGGACCCTGCGCCCGCTTCACCCGCCCGTGGGAACGGACCGGCGGCGGGAGAAATGCCAACTCCCCCGGGAGGGCGGGAGGGGACCCCAAATAGCGGGACCCCCCCCGCCAAAAACGGGAGAGGTGGCATGTATGCTTTAAGCATCAGTCAACTCCTGGATAGTCTGTGGTGAAACGTGGTGTTGGTGGATGGAACCAGGCATGATGTCCCAGATGTGCTCGATTGGATTCAGGTCTGGGGAACGGCAGGCCATTCCATGGCATCAATGCCTTCATCATGCAGGAACTGCGCTGTGCTGTAAGCCAACACCGACTTGTGGACGTCGTTCCTTCCTCATGGAGTCTGTTTCTGACAGTTTGAGCAGACACATGGAGATTATTGGCTGCTGGAGGTCATTTTGCAGGGCTCTGGCATTGCTCCTCTTCCTCCTTGCATAAAGGAGCATGTAGCGGTCCTGCTGCTGGGTTGTTGTCCTCCTGCGGTCCCCTCCACCTCTCCTGCTGTACTAGCCTGTGTCCTGGTATCTGCTCCTTGCTTTGGATACTGTGATGACAGACACAGATAACCTGTGTCATTCTGGATGAGCTGCACTACCTGAACAACTTCTGTGGGTTGCTCATGCTACCTCTAGTGGTGAGAGCAATGACAAAATGCAAAAGTGACCAAAATGAGGAGAACAGAGAAATGGTCTGTGGTCACCTGCAGAACCACTCCTCTATAGGGGTTGTCTTGCTAATTGTCTGACATTTCTACCTGTTTTCTGTTCCATTTGCACAACAGCAGGAAAAATTGATTCAGAATCAGTGTTGATTTGTAACTGGGCAGGTTGATTTACAAAAGTGGGATTGACTTGGAGCTACATTGTGTTGTTTAATGTTCCCTTTATTTTCTGAGCAGTGTATATGTGTGTATATATATATATATATATATATATATATATATATATATATATATATATATATATATATATATATATATATTGTGGGGGTTAGCATCACGAACGGGTAGGCAGCAGGGGCTTCCACAGATAGAGACAGTGACACTGATATAAAAGTTCAAGTCCAGGCGCTGCCTGGGTTTATTTGGCAGGTGAAAACAAACTCAAGGCTTTAAGGTTCAGGCCGAACACAAACAAAATGCCTGCTCGGCTGAGCTCTACCTATACAGAGTGTTCCTCTCTGTATTGCATTATTAGACAGTCTCAGCGTGGTTTCCCTCTTTAGCAGCAGAGGTCCACGGGAAGACAAACACCAGCCTGCAGGCCCAGGCGTTATAGGCCTAATACCAGCCTCACCTGGGGCGTGGGAGTGGCCACCCGCCCTGCTCTTTGACCACTCCAGGAAAAGCCGACCCAGACTAAGCGGACTGGAGCCGCTATACTAACACTGTGTCAGTAACGTAGTGTTACTGACACCTAAATGAACACAAGTCTTTGTAGGGATAAATTGCACTCACCATTGATCGCCAATGTTGTTACACCTGAGCTTCCAAATGCAGTTCACTGGTTTATAGCGCACGTTTCCTTGGCCTCCAACCTTAGGCTTCAATAACGAGGAAATGCAGTAAAAACTGTGCATCAAAATTAATTTCAGTGCTTATAAAATCCAATCACAGCATGGGTACATAGAAAAAAATGATAAAAATCAACGCGTTTCTGGTACTACATCGCTACCCTTGATCACGGTACAATGTAATTCCAGAATCGCGTTGGTTTTTATCATTTTTTTCTATGTACCCATGCTGTGATTGGATTTTATAAGCACTGAAATAAAGTTTGATGCACATTTTTCTCTTTGGAAGCGCTGGTCCTGTAAAATTTTTACTGCATTTCCTCGTTACTAACTCCTAAACTGTCGGCCTTCCTTCACCGAGCCCAGGCCTCTCGGTGACCCGAGTTGGTCCATACACTACCTAATGCCACATAAGAAAGTATCCTAGGGGAAAAATACCTTCCCTCGGCTACACCGCCTGTCACCTTCCCACATACCCTCCCCCTCTGTTCGAGCCTGTGGGGTCGGACACATTTGGCCACCATACAGTGTGTTCGGGAAAGAGCATCAGCATTACCTTGCAACCTCCCTGCTCTATGCTCCACTGTGAACTTGAAGTTTTACAAGATTAGGAACCACCTTGTGACCCTTGTGTTCCTTTCCTTCGCCTGACACATCCAAGTTAATGGAGAGTGATCCGTGATTAACCGGAAGTGTCGGCCCAACAAATAATATTTAAGGGACTCGAGGGCCCATTTAATGGCCAAGCACTCTTGCTCAATGATGCTGTAGTTTTTCTCGGCAGGGGTGAGCTTCCTACTTAGGTAGGTGACAGGATGCCCCTTTCCGTCTATCTCCTGGGACAGCACAGCACCCAGTCCCACATCGGACGCATCCGTCTGCACAATGAACTCCTTTTTAAAGTTGGGAGTTACCAGTACTGGCGTGTCACAGAGGGCCAGCTTTACCACCTAGAACGCCCTCTCTGCCTCGGAGTTCCAAGGGACCATGACGGACTTACTGTGCCGTGTCAGATCCGTCAGAGGTGCCGCTATACTAGCGAAGTTCTGAATAAATCTCCGGTAGTAACCCACAATACCTAGAAAGGCCCTCACCTGCCTTTTTGTTGTGGGCTGTGGCCATTCCTGAATAGCTTGCACTTTGTTGATTTGGGGTTTTATAATACCCTTCCGATCACGTACCCCAAGTAGCGGGCTTCCTCCAAACCTAAGGCGCACTTCTTACAAACGGTAAGCAATTATATTGGTACAGGCCGTCTGGTGTGGCAAAGGCTATCTTCTCTTTGTCCATATTGGTAAGGGGAACCTGCCAGTAGCCCTTAGTTAGGTCTAGGGTGGAGAAGTACCTGGCATGACCTAGCCTCTCAATTAACTCATCTACCCTTGGCATCGGGTAGGCGTCAAATTTTGACACTTCGTTAAAGGGGTTTTTGCCACGATCTCATTTCATACCTCTGCATCCAGCTCTTCAGCTCTGTGTGCACAGAAGGGGGCGTGTGTGATTTGTTTGAATTGTATATCATGTGACCCAGCAGGCTGACATCACCATGCCTTTCCTCACTGTAGTAAAAGATAGGTCTATCATGTAAAGCACTGTGAGTAGCTCAGAGGCAAAGCTTTTGCCTCTCAGTACAAGGGTCCTAGGTTCAAATCCCCGCAGGAACCAAACCTGTGTTTTTTTTTTTTTCTCTTTTTCAGTGCACAGACCTCATTGAGGTTCCTTTTTTATTTATTTGCACTGTTTGACTAATTACTAAGGAGCACAGAGGACAAGAGTAGAATGACAGCACCTGGGGTTTGAACACTCAGTAGCTGCCTGAGAATAGAGGTGATGTCTGAGCATGTGCGACCAGGACTGAGGAGCTCTCGTCACTGGTCGTATCCCCTGGAGATGAGCTGTAAACAATGGATCACTAAAGGAGCAGCTAAAACAAAAACGGTCCAGAATTTTTAATAATGATGAATGGTGAAAATGTTTATTACTTAATTTGTAAGCTTCCCACGTCAATTTTACTTCTTGGCAAAACCTCTTTAAGCATCCGAACGTCATTGCAGAAGCGTATAGAGCCATCGGGCTTTGGTATCAGCACAATTGAGCTGGACCACTCACTTCTAGACTCCTCAATCACCCCGAGGTCCAACATTTTCTGGACTTCCACGGATATAGCTCGTCTGCGAGCTTCTGGGACCCGGTACAGTTTCAAATGAACTTTTACCCCTGGTTCCGTTACAATGTCATGTTTGATGACATTAGTAAGTCCTGGCATTTCTGAAAATACATCTGAATTGCTCTGTACAAACTCCCTGGTCTCCTGTTTCTGGGACTTGGACAGGGATTCAGAAACACAGACCTCAGGAACGACACTACAGGGGGTGGTAACCGCAGCCAGGGCCTCTCTGTCCTTCCACGGCTTAATTAGATTTACATGGTATAGTTGTTCGGGTTTATGTCTACCGGGCTGGGACACTTTATAATTTACCTCTCCCATCTTTTCAACTTCATAAGGCCCTTGCCATTTCGAACCTACTTTCTAGTGAGGTTACCAACACTAATACCCGATCCCCGGGGTTGAAGTTCCTCACCTTGGTGGACCGGTTATAGACCCTGCTTTGGGCCTCTTGTGCCTGCTGTAGATGTTCCCTCACAATGGGCATGACTGCAGCAAATCGGTCCTGCATTAGGGAGATGTGTTCAATAACACTTCTATAAGGGGTGGACTCATGCTCCCAAGTCTCCTTTGCTATATCCAGGAGACCCCGTGGTCATCTACCATAGACCAACTCAAATGGAGACGACTGTGGAACTTCACACACAAAAAACATTAGATATGGCAGCATATCCTTACTGAACACTCTCTTAAGCATATTTTTTAGTGTCTTGTTGAACCTCTCAACAAGGCCATCTGTCTGTGGGTGGTATACCAACGTACGCAAGTGCTTTGATGCAAATTATTTTTACACAACCCCTTTCATGACTTTCGACATAAAGGGAGTCCTTGGTCCGTAAGGATTTCCTTCGGTTATACCAGTACGGGGAAAAACATCTGAATAGTTCCTTTGCAATACCTTTGGACGAGGTATTTCGCAAAGGAACCGCCTCTGGGTAATGCTTGGCGTAGTCTAACACCACCAAAATGTATTGATGACTCCTGGCAAACTTTACTAGGGGCCCGACCACATCCATGGCCACCCTCTCGAATGGGATCTCTATGATGGGTAACGGCACAAGGGGACTACGGTAATGCGACATCGGAGCTGTTAACTGACACTCCGGGCAGGACTCGCAGTACCGCTTCACCTCATCATGGATCCCTGGCCAAAAAACCCGTTGGAGGATGCGCTCCTTTGGGTTTTTTTTCAGTTTCCTAAGGACCCTCTAGCACGTGCCTGTGTGCAAGGTCCAAGACCATTCTTCGATATGGCTGGGTACCACCAGCTGTTCCACAACCTCTACCTGGACCTTGTCGACTTGATATAGCAGCTCTTGGTTAATTGCCATGTGGGGAAACACTGTATCGGCCCCTGGGTATTGAGGCTCCCCATTCACCACCTTAACATTTTCCCTGCCCCACACGAAGGTGGGATCTGTAAGCTGTGCGGTTCCAAAATTATCACGGGAGACCTCCAGGTTAGGCATAGCAGCCTCCTCTTCCTGGTCCTCAGTCTCACCTGCGATCATTTCTAGGGGAAAGTTGTCATCATTCTCTGTGGTCACCCCTACTGCCTGAACCGAAGCCTCTAGGTCAAAGGGCTCAGGATAAACCGGAGACACAGTAATATTATGATCAACCTTAGACATTACATGATGGTGCCATAAGTCCCAAAATAAGGGGAAGTCTCTTCCCAGGATTGCGGTGTGCATTAGGGACTGCACCACCCCCACTTCATGGGAGGCGACCCCACAAGGAGTCTCTAGTTTTACTACAGCGGTAGTGTACTCCTTGGTGTCCCCATGGACGCATAGCACCCCTATTACATGTCCAGTGAGGGATGTGGGGTCAATCAAGCTGGCATGCACCAGGGTGACCAGGCTCCCGGAGTCCAACAGAGCAGTTACGGGGTAGCCGTTGACCTTAATGCTACACAGGTGCTGACCAGTCTCTGTGAAACACACGGGTCGTGCGAACAATGACCTCCGCATAGCTGAGTCACATTCTATGGGCTCTGCGGTGAGGGGACAGTTTGCGGCCATATGTCCAGGTCCTTTGACATCGCCAACATAGTTTTGCGGCCCCGGTCTCCCTGAGACTCTGCCCTGGCGGGAAATGCCCACCTGGGAAAATCTCTTTTTCTCCATTGGGCCCCCCTTGGCTCTACCACCCTTTGGGACACTTCTCACCTCCCTGGGATATGGGACAGTCTTACCGGAGACTCCGGACGATTTTCTATTCTCGGGGATGGAGCGTCCAGGAGGTACATCCTGTAGCAAGTCCTCCATAGCCTTGTACCTCTCAACGAGGTTTACGAGGTGCTCTGCATCCTTGGGGTCGCCTTGTCTAATCCAGCGCTGGATCTCAGGAGGCAGACAGCGGATAAACTTGTCGAGGACCACCTTTTCTACCTTTCTGGGCTGGCGTAGACTCCTCCGGCTGTAGCCACTTTTTCACCAGGTGGACCAGGTCATACATCTAGGAGCGCGCTGGCAGCTGGTCAGAATAAGACCAGTTATGCACCCGACGGGCCCGCACAGTGGTGGTCACCCCCAAGCGGGCTAGGATCTCGCCCTTTAACTTAGTGTAGTCCTGAGCATCCTGCTCGCCGAGGTCAAAGTACGCTTTCTGGGGCTCCCCAGTTAGAAAGTGCGCCACTACCTCAGCCCACTGAGGCATGGGTAACTTCTCCCGCTCCGCTACCCTCTCGAAGACTCGGAGATAGGCCTCAACATAGTCGGTGAGCGTCATCTTCTGCATGGACGACTGAACCGCAGCGCGGGTGGCGGGAATCGAAGTCGGCGCCCTCTGTACACCTTGCGCCACAGCCAGGACTTGCTCTTGGAGCTGCTTGTTAATATGCTGCTGCTCCTGAAGGGCGAGGCGGTTAGCCTCTATCAGTTGGGCGTTGGTCTCAGCCTGGGCTCTAATAGCCTTGTTGTGCACTTTTTGTTGGTTCGCCGTCAGTAACTGGAGGCTACTGTTAGCCTGGATGAGCTGCTTCAGAAGTTCGTCCATCTTGGCCGTCTCTGCTTGTTGCGCTGCTGCGGCTTTAACCCAGGACATAAGCTCACAGTCCTCTCCAGACACTTTCCAGAGGCGGTTGCCCTTAGCAACAGGTTTTGTGTTACTGCAGTCAATATCCTTTTAAATGCGTGTATGTCTCTTTAAGTCTGTTTGCCCGTATCGAGACACCATATGTAGGGGTTAGCATCACGAACGGGTAGGCAGCAGTGGCTTCCACAGACCGAGAAAGTGACACTGATATAAAAGTTCAAGTCCAGGCGCTGCCTGGGTTTATTTGGCAGGTGAAAACAAACTCAAGGCCTTAAAGGGGTTGTCTCACTACAAGATTTGCTTTTTATGTTAAAGATCTTGCAAAAACAAGTCACTTCTCAATATATGTCCATTAACAGTGTCCTAACTATTCCTAGATATCGCCTCTTGTATGGGCTGAATCAGCTCCTCAGGTCGCTATAGCTTCAGACCTGTTTGATCTTTCCTGATAGGCTGACAGCACTGGTTGCTATAGCTACAGACCTGGCTTCTACTGCAGCCTAGTGGAAGCCAGTAAACCGCCCCTGAATTCAAAATGAAACCAAGAAAACAGGACTGAGGTAAGATGAATCAATGTAGTGAGACAACCCCTTTAAGGTTCAGGCCAAACACAAACAAAATGCCTGCTCAGCTGAGCTCTACCTATACAGAGTGTTCCTCTCTGTCTTGCATTATTAGACAGTCTCAGCGTGGTTTCCCTCTTTAGCAGCAGAGGTCCACGGGAAGACAAACACAAGCCTGCAGGCCCAGGCGTTATAGGCCTAATACCAGCCTCACCTGGGGCGTGGGGGCCCACCCCGCCCTGCTCTTTGACCACTCCAGGAAAAGCCGACCCAGACTAACACTGTGTCAGTAACATAGTGTTACTGACACCTAAACTGTTGGCCTTCACTTCCTAAGGCCACATAAGAAAGTATCCTAGGGGAAAAATACCTTCCCTCGGCAACACCGCCGGTCACCTTCTCACTATATATATTTTATATATATATATAAATATATATATTATATATTATATATAAAATATATATAAATATATATATATATATATATAATATATAATATATATATATATACACAGACCTGGCTTCTACAGCTTAGTAGAAGCCAGTAAACGCCCCTGAATTAGAAGTGAAACCAAGAAAACAGGACTGAGGTAAGAAGAATCAATGTAGTGAGACAAACCCTTTAGAACACTTTTTTTTTTTTTAAACACACTAAGGGCGACATGTATGAAGGGGCTTTACGGCAGTTTTCTGGCGTACACTGCGCCTCCTAGCCCGAATCCGCTGTCGGACGCAGCGTTCGGCACTTTCGGCTGGGGGCCCGAAATGAAGGGGCGGGCCCATGTGGGCGGGCCCAGTGGGCGCGGCGGGGCGTGGTGTAGGCGTTCCGGGGCGGGACGCGGCGCGCTCGTATAGTCCGAGGCATGTACCATCGCGGCTCGCCAAATCGCGGCGCTCGGCAGCTCCGACAAGCAGACCTGTTTTTTTTGGTCTAAATCCTCCGGCAGAGGCGAAGTGAAGCAGGATCGGAACATGCGAGGAAGCGGATCAAAGATCGCGACAGAAGTCTCGGCGCTCCGCCCCGTGCAGCAGGAGTGTGATTCCCGAAAAAATCGCCTTTATAAAGGCGGAAAACAGTGTCAGAAAAGAGCTGAATGTACAAAATACAAAAATAAAAAAAAAAAACATTTTCCCAAAAACTCTAGAAGGCACAATATCAAGAAATATGATATTGGAAATTGCCGGAAATACAGTAATTTAAATTTCGAAACCTATTCTTCATTGGTCGGCATAAACCAGCCAATCAGAATAGGAAACGACAAAGTCCCATATTATCCCATGGAGGAGTTTGGACCAATCAGAATCCACGGCGGGATAATTCAAAATACAGTAAAAAGACAGGAAACAGCTGATTCGCTGAGCTAGACGGAACTTCGAGATCACAGCCAATCAGAGCGCGAGCTCCTTCTCCCCCTTATAGTCTATGGAGATTTGGGGGCACTGAAATCTCTGCGCTCATCGCCGTGCTGCATGAATTTTTAATATCAAAAAATATTTTTATTAAGTGTAATACATGATCAGATAAAGAGCAGAAAAAATTGTTTAAAATAAGCAGTTAAAAACCCGAACAACGCGTTTGTCGCCGAGACCCGGCGCTACATAGGGAATTACCATAGAGAGAATTGCCGGGGAAATACAGTAATTCAAAATTTTTTAAGCTATTCTCATTTTTCGGCATAAACCAGCCAATCAGAATAGGGCGGGCAATGTCCCATTCTATCCTATGGAGGAGAATTGACCAATCAGAATAGGGGCGACAAAGCCCCATTCCCAGCCTATGGAGAAAAATGGACCAATCATATTCAAAGGCGGGACAGTTCAAAATACAGTAAAAGGCAGAAACGAGCTGATTGGTTGAAGCGGGGGGGGCTCGTCAACTTAGCCAATCAGAAACGCGAGCTACTTTCTCATAGATTCTATGGGAAAAGAAATTCTGAGCGCCACTCTGTGATTGGCTAATTTCAAAGAGCCGCCGTAATTTGGACCAATGGGAGAGCGAGCGACGCTTCCCATGGGTTTTCTAATGCAATCTGAAATCAAACTGTACATGGCCAAAATCACATTATAACACTACAGAAGTTGTCACGATGTGTATATAAAAGGAATCCTAATATGTGGCTAACGAAAAAAAAAAATTAATTCCCTAAAATCATGTTTTTTTCTTTATTTTCGTTGCACCCATACTATTGATCCTTGGCTAACGAAAATAAAGAAATAAACATGATTTTAGGGAATTAATATTTTTTTTGCATTAGATTGCATTAGAAAACCCATAGGAGCGTCGGGGTTTGCGGCGCCCGGCGACACAGCAGCACTGAGAACAGGGCTGTACTTCACAGCCCTGTTCCTAGCACAGTCTCTAGTCTCAGTGATCGCAGCATAATCAAAGGGCTTCCCCTGCTCTGTCAGGTGATCGGGACTCCCGCTGACCCGACAGAGCCCGGGGAACATCTCCATTGTCAGTCCTGGTGACCTAGAGCGGCATGTCCCAATACACAAACGCTGGTCTATTTTGCACCAAAAACACTTTTGACGCCAAATTCTCGATGTAAATGAACTGTAATATAAAAAAAAGGGCGCAATATAACGCCGGGCACGACACATTGTAAATGCCACTAAAAATGATACGCTGTTGCGCCTCCATAACAAACAATGCAGCTATCGAGATGCATTACATACGCTAGCAATGATACGTTATGCGTCTCCCAAAATATAGAATAAGTTGGTCCAGTTAGTTCGATGCAGCCAAAGAGCAAGAGGAATTGGGTCCGGCCAGTGCTACTGCTCCCATATCTTCACCTCATCACATGAGTCAGTGTAACATTGAGGACATGGAGCACGGCAAAGCGCTGCCCCAGGGAACAAGATTCCGCTCCCAGGGCAATCTCGATTTCAGCTAAATTTTTCACCTGCTTCCAAATAAGTGGAAGCTTTTCAACCATTCATCAGACCTGACTGTGGCTGAGCAAATTCCTTTATATACCCTGACACTGTTATACGGATGTTACCCCCTGTGGTCACCGCGCTTTGGCCCCCAAGTTAGTGTAGAGAAGCCGATCGTCCTAGCCTTGAAATAATTTGAGAATCAGATCTGGTAGTCATGTATGCAGTGATCTGATTGAATCTCATACTTATTCTACTAAGAACAAATTCAGAGACTGCCACAAAGGTGCCTGCAGTGTTTTGATATTACATTTTTTTGGTACTAAATCACATATCCAATAAATACTATTATACACGTGACAAGCAAAAAGGTAACAATGTTTTGAACGTTGGGACTTTCAGGCTCATATCTCACCATCCACTACAGCTTGCCCATAATGCTCCAGTAATTTTATATACAGTCACTTACCTATATTATACATACATTTGACTACAAGTATTTAGCCATCCTCTTTAGTTTTTCTGCAGATTCCTTTCCTGTAACTGGCATTTGTTACTGTTTTGTTTGCTCCTAAAAATCAAATGTTAATTTTTATTATTTTGTTAGTATTTGGGAAATCCAACCTTTTGGTTTTCAATACTGCCTGAATCCTTCTGGACTTCTGGATCAATTCAAGCAGTGATCTTGACCAACATCTGATCCCAACGTCTCTTCTGACACATTTCCCAATGTCTGGTGCAGAACTGGATCTTGGATACAAAAACAGCTTTTTCATCAACTCACACACACAAGTTTCAAAAGATCAAAACTATTGTTACCGCTTTTGCTGTCAGTGTTCTGTTCTACTAAAATAGCTTGATTATTGTATCATAAAGGTGATAAACAGCCTGATGTTACACCATTTACTACAATAAAGTTACTCACTTAAACATGCGCCATGAATGAGGGAGTCGGAGGTTTGGGAAATTCGAGGAGTCGGAGTCGTAGCTTTGGCTTGTCCGATCATCCACAGCCCAATTAGTAAATGCACCATGATGTTGGGGGGCGTGCAGCAGGTCAGGGTGGGGCCCCACACTAGAAAACCCAAACAAAAGCTATAGATTTATAGCTTCGCTACGGCAAATCCTGGTTCATTACTTCTGGAACAGGTAAGCACTTCTAAAGTTGTTTGCAACTGTCTGACAGAGGAGGAGGGGCACACTAGAACCATAACAAAGCTATAGATTTATAGGTCTTATCGCTACCGGTGCCAATTCCTGTTGACCTTTACTCTCTGGAACAGGTAGAGCACTTTCAAAGTTGTTTACCCGAGCCAGGAATGTCGTACAAGAGCTAGAATGCGGCTGATTTCTGACCCACTGTAGAGCAGGTTCATAAATCAGGCGCATTCTAGACTAACATTATGCGCATTAAACTTGCCGTTTAAACGCCACATTTCATACATGCTGCCCTTAGAGCATGCACAATCTTCCGCCCAATTTTAGGGTGAAAGATTTGCAATTCAATGATTTTGGGGAATGGCGAATCTGCAAACTGCGGACAGAAATGTCCCCCAAATCCATTCAAAAGACAATAAAATACCGTCCAGATTCTTAGACCGAATCCGACTGGCCTTCTACATATACTGGGCGGCCATTTACACGGCACAGGCAAATCACCAGTCCGGTTTTATCCGACCGAATGTGTCAAGGCCCGGGACTGACCCATTAGGGCAACAAACCGGGCATTTGGCCCGGCGGGCCGCGAGGGTCCGTGGCCGTGCAGGGCCGTCCCGTATCGCCCGCCGAGGAGCTAGGACGCTGGTTCCCCCCGACGGGCCCCGAGTGCCGGTCTGTGGCACCAAACAGGGGCCGCAAAGGTCGCCAACATACAGCGACCGGACCCCTGTGGCAGGGGGCCGACAGGCCCCCCTGCTCAGCCACAGGCGGACTGCATGCCGTGTCACCGACCCATGCCATGCACCAACTCTGGCCGCACGCCTCAGCACCGGCGCGGTGCAACAGCGGGCCGAGGCTGAACATCTGGGGATCTAGTGATCACCGTCTGATTTTCAGCTTTCCCCGGAGGGCCGCGGGGCAGGCGCGCGATGTATATGATACTCATCCGGTGCGCGCCTGCTCCGCGGCCACCGCACTCTGCAGTGAGCCGGCCGCACCGCGGCTCCAGGTGAATAGGACGGGACAAGCGAGTGTCCGGTGAGTATTTCGTGATTATATTTCTTTTAAAAACTAATTTCTGTCCCTGGCTGACCCTATACTGCCCCTGCCCTGGCCTGCCTAAACTGCCCCTGTGCCCCTGCCCTGGCTGCCTACCCTGCCCCTGCCCTGGCCATTTACTTCCCCTGCCCTGCCCTTCGGCTATATACTGCCACTGGCCCTGGCTATATCTGCCCCTGCCCTGCCCTGGCTATATACTGCCCCTGCTCCTTGGCTGCCTATACTTGCCCCTGCCCGGAGGTGGCTTATATACTGCCCCTGCCCCATCATACTGCCCCTGCTCATGCCCAGCTATACACGCGCCCCTGGCCCAGCTGCCCTGGCTATAACTCCTCCTGCCCTGCTATAAACTGCCCCAGCCCTGCCCTGGCTAATATAACTGCCCCCTGCCCTGGCTCCTATACTGCCCCTGCCCTGGCCCATGATAACTGCCTCCTGCCCGAGCTGGCTGCCTATACTGCCCCTAGTGCCATGGCTATATACGGCCCCTGCCCTGGCTATATACTGCCCCTGCTCTGCTGCCTACAACTGCTCCTGCCCGGCTTGCCTATACTGACTGCCCCTGCCTGGCTGCCTTACCTGCCCCTGCCACAGCTGCCTATACTGCCCCTGCCACTGGCTATATACTGCCTCCCTCCTCTAGCCCTGCCGTATACTATCACTGCCCCTGCCCTGCTATATAATAGACCCTGCCTCTTTCTATATACTGACCCTAGCCCTAGCTGCCTAACTGCACAGCCCCTCGTGCCCTGTCTATATACTGACCCCTGCCCTGGCTGCCTATTACTGCCCCCCCTTGCTATATACCTCGGCGCCCCTGACCATATACAGCCCCTGCTCTGCCCTGGCAAATACTGCCCCCAGCCCTGCCTGGCTATATACGTGTTGCCTCGGTCCGCCTGCCCTTGCTATATACTGCCCCTGCCCTGCCCTTGCAATAAACTGCCCCTGCCCTGGCAGCCTATACAGCCCTCGCCCTGGCTGCCTATACTGCCCCTGCCCTGGCATAATACCTGCCCCTATGCCCTGGCAATATGACTCCGCCCCTGCTGCTGGCTGCCCTATACTGCCCCTGCCCTATCTGCCATACTGCCCCTGCCCTGGCTGCCTAGTACTATCTCCTAGCACTGGCCTATAACTGCCGCCTGCCCTACGCTGCCTATGAATGCCCTGTCCCTGGCTATATACTGCTACCCTGGCCCATGGCTATATACTGTCCCTGCCCCCTACTGCCTAGTAGCTGGCCCCTGCCCTGGCTATAATACTGACCCTGCCCTGGCTGCCTATACTGCCCCTGCCCTGGGCGTATATACTGCCCCTTGCCCATATACTGGCCTCCTGCTCTGCCCTGCTATATACCGCCCCTCCACTGGCCCTGGCCTATATACTGCACCCCTGCCCTGGCTATATACTGCCACTGCCCTGCCCTGGCTATATACTGCCCCTGCCCTGGCTGCCTATACTGCCCTGCCCAGGCTGCTATACTTGGCCCCTGCCCCTTCTATATACTGCCTCTGCCCTATCTGCCTAATACTGGCCCTGGCCTGGCTAATACTGCCCCCCTGCCCTAGCTGCCTATACTGCCCCTGCCCTGGCTATATACTAACCCTGCCCTGGCTATATACTGCCCTGCCCTGGCTGCCTATAAAAGCCCTGCCCTGGCTATTTACTGCCCCTGCTACTGGCTGCTCTCTAAGACTGCTCCTCCCCTGAGCTTCCAATACCTGCCAAACCTCTGCCTCTAGCTTCCTATACTGCCCCCTGGCCTGGCTATATACTGCCCCTGGCCCTAAAAAAAGCCCCCCCCCCTTTTTTGCCCCCCCTAATAACCCCCAGGGGGCCCTCCCCACCTGCCCTGGCTATAAACTGACCCTGCCCTGGTCTATAGACTGACCCTGCCCTAGCTGCCTATACTGCCCCTGCCCTGGCTATATACTGACCCTGCCTGGCTTCCTATAACTGCCCCTGCCCTGGCTGCCTATACTGCCCCTGCCCGCTATATACTGACGTGCCCTAGCCCGGCCCTGATGCTATACACTGCCCCGCTCGCCCTGGGCTGCCTATACTGCCCCATGCCTGGCTATATAGAACTAACTGCCCCTGCCCTGGCTAATATACTTGCACCCTGCACCTGGCCTGCCTATACTGCTCCGCCCTGGCTGCCATTACTGCCCCTGGCCTAGCTGCCAATACTACTACCCCTGCCCTAGCTTGAGCCTAACTGCCCTGCCCTGGCTATATACGGCCCCTGCAGCCCTATGGCTGCCTATACTACAGCCCCTGACCCTGGCTATAAACTGACCCTCCCGCTGGCTAGTAACTGACCCTGCCTAGCTAGCATATACTGCCCTCTGCCCTGGCTATATATGACGCGCCTGCCCTGGCTGCGCCATACCTGCCCCTGCCAATATACTGCCCCTGCCCATATTTACTGCCCTGATCTGCCCAACTGGCTATATACTTGCCGCCTGCCCTGCTGCCCTGGCAAATACTGGCCCCTGCCCATGGCTATAGTACTGCCCCTGCCCTGCCCTGGCTTGTCGAGGGAGGCGCAGGGGGGGTCGCGCGCGGAGGGGCCCTGGCTGCCTATCACTGCCCCTGCCCTGGCTTGCCTATATCTGCCCTTCACCTGGCTGCCTATACTGACGGACCCTGCCCTGGCTATATAACTGCCCCTGCCCATTATACTGCAGCCCCTGCTCTGCCTGGCAATATACTGCCCGCTGCCCGCCCTGGCTATAAACACAGCCCCTGGACCCTGGCTATAATACTATACGCCCCTGCCCAGCCCTGGCTATATACTGCCCTGCCCTGACTGGACTGCCTAACTGGCCCTGCCCTGGTTTCCTATACTGCCCTCGGCCCCTGCCCCTGGCTTATATCTGACCCTGCCCTGGCTGCCTATACTGCCCTGCCCTTGCAATATACTGGGCCCTGCCTCTGGCTATAATACTCGCCCCTATCTTCCTGCCTGCCTATAATAGCCCTGCCCTTGGCAATATACTGCCCCTAGCTCTGGCTGCCACATACGCTCCCTGCCCTGGCTGCCTATACTGCCCTGGGCCTGCTGCCTATACAGCCCTGCCCTAGCTGCCTATAACTGCCCCTGCCCTGCTATATACTGCCCCTGCCCTAAGCTGCCAATACTGCCCTGGCCCTGGCTATATTACTGACCCTGCCCTGGATATATACTGACCCTGCCCTAGCTGCCTATACTGCCCCTGCCCTGGCTATATACTGACCCCGCCCTGGCTGCCTATACTGTGCCCCCCTGCCTATATACTGCCTCCTGGCCCATAAACTGCCCGCTTGCTCGCCCTGGCTATATACTGCCCCGGCCGCTCGCCCTGGCTATATACAGCCCCTCGCCTGGCTATAACTGCCCCTTGTTGCCCTGCCCTGGCTATAACTGCCCCTGCCCTGGCTGCCTTAAAAATACCTGCCCTGCCCTGGCTATATACTGCCCCCTGCCCTAGCTGCCTATACTGCCCTGCCCTGGATATAAACGCCCCTGCCAAGCTTCCTATACACGCCCCTTCCCTGGCTATATACTGACCCTGCATGGCTGGCCTATACTGCCCCTCCCTGGCTATATACTGCCCTGCCCTTGCTAAATACTGGCCCTGCCCTGGGCTGCCTATAATAGCCCCCCTGGCTATAACTGCGCCCTGCCCTGGCTATGATACTGCCACTGCCCGGGCTGCCCTATAATAGACCTACCCTGGCTTTATACCTTGCCCCTGCCGTGGCTGCCTATAATAGCACGCCCTGGCTATATACTGGCCCCCCTGCCCTGGCTGCCTATAAATAGCCCGCCCTGGCTATATACTGCCCCTGCCCTGGCTACTCCTATAGATAGCCCTGCCCAGGCTATATACCTGCCCCTGCCCCTGTCTGCCTAAAATAGCCCTGCCCGTGGCTAATGATGCCCGCCTGGCTACTGATACCGCTGCCTGGCTACCTAAACCCTGCTGGCTATATATGTGAGCCCTTCCCTGGCTACCTATACCCTGCTTGCTACCTATACCCTGCCCCCCCTCCCTGGGGCTATATGATGCCCTGCCCTGATACCTATACCCTGCCGGCTACCGATCCCCTGCCTGCTACCAGATACCCTGGCCTCTACCTAGACCCTGCCTGGCTAACCTATACACTGTCTGGCTCTATGATGCCCTGCCCTGGCTACTGATACCCTGCCCTGGCTACGTTACCGCAACGCCTGCCCTGCTGCCTGATCCCTGCCCTGGCTACTGATTCCCTTGCCCTGGCAACTGATGCTCCTGGCCGGCTTCCTAAACCCTGTACTTGGCTAAATGATCCCTGCCCTGGCTACCTATGCCCTGCCCTGCTATAATGTTGCCTGCCCTTGGCTCCTATTCCCTGCCCTGGCACCTAAGCCCTGCCGGGCTATATGAATGCCCTGCCCTGGATACCTATACCCTGCCGCTGGCTAATGGTGCCCTCCTACCTATACCCTCCCTGGCCTATATGTGCCCTGTCCCCTGGCTACCTATTACCCTGCCCTGGCTACCTATGCCCTGCCCTAGGATATATGAATCCCTGCCCTGGCTATATGAATGCCCTGAACTGCTACCTATGCCCCTGCCCTGGCTATAAGAATGCCCTGCCCTTGATACCGTATTACCCTGCCCCTGGCCTATATTATGCCCTGCCCTGGCTACTTTATACCCTGGCCCTGGCTAATATGTTCCCTGCCCTTGGCTGCCTATATCCTGCCCTGGCTGCCTAATACATAGCACTGCCTACCTAACACTGCCTTGGGCTGCCTATAATAGCCCTGCCAACCTATACACTGCCCTGGCTGCCAATACACTGTCCTGTCTGCTAATACGCCCTGTCCTGCACTGTATACTGGCCCTGTCAGCCTGATACTGGCCCTGCCTGCCTGCATACTGCCCTATCCTTCCTACATACTGGCCCTGCCTGCCTAATGGGGCTCTACCTATTTACATGCCACTTATCTGACATTTTTATTTTCTAATTTTAGGTAGTAACAGACGCTGTTTGGGGAATTGAAGGAAAGTGCTGGAAGAGAAGAGGAGTCTAAGATGTAATTTGGTTGTAAATTCTACAGACGAGTAGTTGACCACTAGAAGAAGATATTGCAGTGCTTTACCGTAACAACAAGGGAAGGCGTCATGAGGTTTTGTGCCAGAAGGAGAAGAAAAGGAGAAGAGAACAACTCCCATCAGGAAGATGACGTCTACCTGTTAGTCTCTGCTGCAGGGGTAAGTTTACTTCTGTGTTGAGTCAGTGCTGTATTCATGTGATGGGTGACCTGACTACTGAGGGATGTGAATGGTTTTGTAGGATATGTTGGTGCTTATGTAGTGCAGTTGGAAACTTGAGTCCCGATTGTAAAGGCAAAGTGCACACCTGACCTCTGTGATGAGGGCTTATCTTATTCTCCTCTGCACCACTGTTTCTCTCGTCGCATTGTGTGTAGGCTGCTTTCACACCGGAGTGTTTTTTTTTGCATTTTTTTTGATGCGTTTTTTGTGAGAAATGTTCAGACATTAACTTCTCTGTGCCTTTCTGCACAAAACCGAACCGAAAACCCATCAAAAATGGCAACCAAAAGGCTTCTCCGTGTGAAGCATCTTTAATGTAGTTTATTTTAGACAGTGGCTGAGGTTCAGAACAAGGACATTTGTAAGCGGTATTTTGTAAAAAATTGTGGCTGCAGGGTGGGCGCTGTGCCAGGGCTGATTTTTATTCTGGGGGGCAGCTCCGGCCCCTTGGTAATGTGTACTGTTTACGGGCCGTGCACATGGCCGCGGGGGGCGGCTTTTCTCCGCGGTTAGCGGAAAAAAACCCTCCCCCTTCACATAGACTTATTCATATTCCACCCGAAAACCGGTCGGAAGAATGAACATTTTTGCAATATGTGTCCATTAACAGTGTCCTACCTATTCCTAGATATCCCCTCTTGTATGGGCTGCTTCAGCTCCTCAGATCGCTATAGCTACAGACCTATTTGATCCTCTCCTGATTACTGCCATCACCGGGTAGCTATTGCTACAAACTGTTTTATCTCTCCTGATAGGCTGCCAGCAGCTGGTTGCTAAATCTACAGAACCTGTTTGATCTATCCTGATAGGCTGCCAGCACTGTTGCTATAGCTACAGACTAGTTTGATCTCTCCTGTATTGGGCACCCAGCTCTGTTGCTATACCTACAGACCTTTTTGAATCTCTCCTGTTAGGCTGCCAGCGCTGGTCGCTATAATCTACAGAGTCTGTGTCCTCGATCAGCTTGTCACTGCAGCCAATAGAACCAGTAAACACGCCCGCTGAAATCGAAAACTGAAACTGAGAAAACAGACTGAGTAAACGAATCAAAGTAGTGACACAACCCCTTAAAGGGGGTTTTGCCACGATCATCATTTCACGACCTTCCTGCATCCAGCATCTTCATCTCTCTGTTGTGCTCAAAGGGGGCCGTGTGTGCTTTTGTTTGAATTGCATATCATGTCACCGTCACCCAAAAACAGGAAAGGCATCACCAGGCCTTTCCTCTCTGTAGTCAAAGAAAGGTCTGTTTGTGTATAGAGCAGTACGTAGCTCAGAGTTAAAGTTTTTACCTCACAGCACAAGTGTCCTCGGTTCAAATCCCTGCAGGAACTTAACCTGTGGATTTTTTTTTTCTCTTTATTAATACATAGACAGGATTAAGGTTTTTTATTTATTTATTTGCACTGTTTAACTAATTACTAAGGAGGACAGAGGATGGGAGTAGAATGACAGCACCTGGGATTTGAACACTCAGTAGCTGCCTGAGAGGAGAGGTGATGTCTGAGCATGTGCGACCAGAACTGAGTAGCTCTCAGCCCTGGTCGTATCGCCTGGAGACGAGCTGTAAACAATGGTCACTAAAGGAGCAGCTAAGACAAAAACAGTGCAGAATTTTTAATAATAATGAATGGTGAAAATGTTTATTATTTAGTTTGCAAGTTTCCCCAAGTCAATTTTAGTTCGTGGCAAAACCCCTTTAAGGTCGGTGTAAAAGTTTGTCAGCTGGTTTGCAGCCGGTTTT
The DNA here is from genome assembly GCA_025379985.1 of Phyllomedusa bahiana. NCBI lineage: Eukaryota > Metazoa > Chordata > Amphibia > Anura > Hylidae > Phyllomedusa > Phyllomedusa bahiana. Next base: position 11,406 of record JAODAL010014524.1, on the reverse strand, counting down.
CAAAACTGTAATCCGGCTGAAAAAATGGCTGAAAAACAGTGCCGTGGGGACAAGGCCTTGGGGACTGCTTTATGCCAAAAAACTGCTGATGTCAGAGGCATTTTTTAGCGAAATGTTGAAAATTTTGGATATAAAAAAAAAACATGTTGACCTTCCACATACTGCATGGTTTGTATCACGCAAATCTAACATTTAATGAGGTCATTCCCGCAGCTGCCAAAAAAGCTGATGTCATAAGATTTGATAACGATTTTCATATGTGTTTCCTTGGTCGGGTCCAAAATAACTCACATTATTCCATTACAGGCGAAGGCAAAAGCATTTGATTTCGATCCGTTGCCAAATAATCCCATCATGACATCAGCCACAGCGAGCACTGATGTTTTTCAGAATGTGTCTCTATAAAGCGTGCTATTGCTGAACGCGGAGGCTTTCTAATGAAGACGTGATTCGCGCTCATGGACGTGGTTTGGCGATACAGAGCTCGTGTCATCAATTTAGCAAAAGGAATCTTAAAAAAATAAAAATAAAAAATCCCGGGGAACGTGAGAGGGGAGAGACGCGGAAAAGCCGAGGACTCTTCAGGCTTGTACATAGGCCAGACAGCTGAGCTGACACCTTTCTTTATAGGTAGAGCTGTGCATACCCTGTTTCCCCAAAAATAAGACAGTGTCTTATATTAATTTTTGCTCCTACAGACGAGCTAAGACTTATTTTTAGGGGATGTCTTATTTTTCTATGAACAAGAATTCACATTTATTGTTGAACAAAACATCAACATGTATTAACCCCTTAAGGACACTTGACGTATGAGTACGTCCCAGGGTCTCTAAGGGGCTTTGCAGGGGGATCGCTCCGCCGTTACAGCGCGAGCGGGCAGCATCACCCGGCCGCGCCGTTTAACCATTCAGATGGCCGTGGCGTCTGAATGAATGAAGATCGTGCCGCGCACCGATATTCAGGGTGATCGGCATCGCCACAGCATAGCTGCAGAGATCCGACGCCCGGGCATGGCAGCAGGGAGCCCTGTGAAGGCTCCTGTCACTTCCATGTCCTGGTTTGCCCCACTTCCGTCCGCAGACAGAAAGTGGGGAAACCGCCATCTTGGTATAGTCTAATGCATTGCCTATGCAATCGCGCCACCTAGTTCAAGCACCCTAGGTGGACTCAATGTTAAAGTAAAAAAAGTAAAGTAAAGTAAAAAAAAAAATCAAATAAAGTTTTAAAGTACAAAAAAAAAGTATTTAAAGTTCAAATCACCCCACTTTCCCCATTTTACAAATAAAAATAATAAAATAATAAAAAAGTGACACATATTTGGTATCGCCGCGTCCGAAAAAGTCAGATCTATAAAAATATAACATCATTTATCCCGTACGCTGAACACCGTAGAAGAAAAAACAATTACAAACGCCAAAATTGCGTTTTTTGGTCATTTTACGTCACTTAAAAAATGGAATAAAAGTGATCAAAAAAGTCGCATGTATTCCAAACTGCTAGTGATAAAAAGTGCACTTCAGCCCGCAAACAATGCCGCCTCACTGACGGCCGTAGGTGGTAGTACAAAAAAGTTATTGGTCGCACAAAATGGCGCTGCTGCACAAATGTCAAAAATAGAAAAAGTTTGGAATTTTTTTACGGTACCAAAACATAACGGAAACCCTACATGTTTGGTATTGGCAGATGCGTATCAACCTTTAGAATACAGATAACACATTATATTTACCGAAGATTGAACACCGTAAAAGCAAAACCCCCGCAAACATGGCGAAAATACGTTTTTTTTTCACAATTTGCTCCACTTTGAATTTTTTTGCTGTTTCCCAGTATATTCTAAAGTACAGTGAACAGCACCATTAGAAAGTACATCTTGTCCCGCAAAATAAAGCCCTCATATGTCTATGTAGGTGGAAAAATAAAAAAGTTATGGCTCTGGGAAGGCGAGGAGGGAAAAACGAACGTGTCACCAAAAAAGACGCCGGGTTCTTAAGGGGTTAATATACTGCAGTGATTTCATCACAAGCATCAGCATAAGCAGCCGAACTCTGAATGGCATAAAACAATGCACTAGGTCTTATTTTTGGGGAAACAGTGTAGGAGGCTTTCTAGAGGCGCTCAGAGGCTCTGTATGTGGCACCGTGATGTACAGGGCGATTCAAATGGGATAGTAGAGAATAATATAACCGAGAGAACATGTCACAAAAACATGAAAATCCGCGTCCTTGTTTTATCTATAGACCAGTGGTTTCCATTAGCGGCCCAGCAGCTGTCTAGGCGGAAGTGAGACAACCCCTTTAAGGTATTAGCAAGCATCAGAATGGAAGTGTGGAGGTGCATCATCCTGCTGACAGACTGTTGCATAAGCCGTTCCTTTAACATGTCCAGACGGGAGAGACCGGTGACAGTGTCCTCAGCCAAAAAAAAGAAGGTTCTTTGCCTGCTGATGACTAAGAACACTTTTACTTTGCTTGAGCACCTCACATGCTCCACAAGGGACATGGTTTTTTCGAGTCCCAAATTGGAATGTATCAATTGACCTTCTCACTGTGATGAGAGGCCGACCTCAGCAATGAACAGCAGCCCGTCAGCAAATTCATCCTCTTCCAATCGACTCTGCAAGTCAGTGCAACATTCTCTGCATTCCGGTTCCTCATCTGGTTCCAGTTTCTGTCATCTGAATGACTTACAAGGCAGAACTCTTTGTTACATATGTGTTAAGGGTGCTCCCACAAACCCCCTGCCGGGTCGTGGGTGCACCCGTGCCTCTGCTGCTGCTTCTGCAGGTGGTGCCGTGACCAGCATGTCAAGTCATGGGCTATGCCTGGCCCGAGCTACTCACCTCTCCCCGCTCCCTGCACTTTCTCTGCTGGTCAGCGTCACTGCTTGCTAGGGCGCACGCACTGATATCGCCGGGCACTGATTCTATTTAACCTGCCTCTTCCTCCTTTCCTTTGCCGGATCCTTAGGGCGACATGTATGATTTTCGGAGCTTAGACGCCAATTTTTCTGCGCATAAGAATAGTGTACAATGCGCTTGACTTATGAGCCCAGTCTACTGTGGGTCGTGAATCAGGCGCATTCTAACGCAGAAATGACATCGCCGCGGGCGCCCTGTCATGCGCCTGATATTGGCGGACGGGCGATTTAAAGGGGTTTTGCAATGATTTAATGTTGACGGGGAATCCTCCAAAATGGGTATTTAATCACTTTTCTAAATATATGTCATTAAAAAAAAGTGAAACCTCTGAGAGCTACAACCTGACTTACATGCCCTTAGTTTCCTGACAGTTTACATTAGACCCGACCAGGAGCTCAGCAGCTGATCTGGCTGCGCTTGCTTTGTTTGCACTTCTTATCTGAGGGCAGGCAACATGAACGAGCTTTGAAGGGACAGGGGAGAAAAGATCCTGTGTCTTTTGTATAGAGAATCCACTGGTTGTAATGTAATTATCTGAGTAAACATGCAGATACTCCCTGCTCAGCCCTTCTCTCCCCACCTGCCGCAGTTTGTGAACAATTTAAAAATACTGCCTGCTCAGAGCTTAGAGCTTATCTTCTCTCCTGAGCAGATAAGAGGGAGAAACTTGTGCACAATACAGTTATCCCCTGTGGATTAGCCAAATAACATGTTTGCTCAACTACAGAGACTATCAGGAACGTGCATAGGAGGTGGAGCGATGACATCACAGAGGAGGTACTTGTTTTTTTAAACACAGAAACACAACGCCCCTTTTTTCAAGCCTCAAGAGGGGAGTATCAGCCTGTTAGATGAGTAACTCACTTCTTGGCAAAACCCCTTTAAAATATAGCGAATGAGGCTGCGCTAGATGTCGGGCTGAAAAGATGCCAGACTCCTGGCACAGCCCGTTCATACACGTCGCCCTTAGTGCCTATTTAGAAAGCGTTTTTGTGTTCCTGCGTTATCCGTGTACCAGTTCCTCCTGTTACCGTCCCTCGACCACGAACCTTTGCTGCCTGCCCTAACCTTCCTGCCTGTCCCTGCCTTACGATTTTGTACCACGCCGCACCCTCGGCTGCCACCGCAAGCAAGTCGCGTCATTCTCCCGCCGCAGCAAACCCATCCTGCCTTGCAGTGGGCATTGGTGAATACCAGGACCTACTTAGACTCCGCTCCTTGGCGTTGAAGTGATTCAAAGGATCCACACCTCAGGCCTGCCGTTACGGTAACTGTTAGGGTATGTTCACACGGCGTAATTGCAGCACGCATTTTGCCGCATATTTGCGATTTACTATGGGCGAGATGCGCACCGCAATTACGGTAATCCATAGCTCTCATAGAGAACTATGGATTACGCCTGATCCCCTCCGCACGTACAATACGTGACTCGTTGCGGCGCGTAAGCATGTGCGCGTAAGTTCTGCGTGTCTATGGGGCGGGCAGGCTGCTGGCCCCCTCCACGGGCGTACGCAATCAGCGCGAGCTCCCGAAACACACGATGTACTGTGGCGCGTACTATACAATACATGGTGTGATCATAGCCTTACAGTGCGCCATATTGTGGTTTGTTGCACCTGTACTTCCATGCTAGGCAGCCTGGTCAGCTTGCAGTCAAACACAGCTGGAATCCTTCTCGCTGTCTTTTCCGAAGGCTTAGGGTGGACCGGACTTTTCCGATGACCTAAACAGCCTGTGGTTTCTTTTTTCCTAAACCAATGTGAAATGCAGTTTCTTTACCAAATGTGTTCTATAAGTTTCACCCTACGATCAAAACAGATCTTATTTTTGCAAATTCCAGCATACGAAGAAGCTTTTCTTGTGATGGCCCCATCTTACGTCACCATATGAAAACACATTGTACATACGACTAACATTGAAAGCTGTGCTGATTGGTTGCTTTGGGTGATATTCTGATTTTGCCCCCAGAACAAACCTTCATGTCAGGCGCAGTAGAAAGTGCCTAACATATTCATTAGACATTGTAGACAGCTCAGGTAGGTGAAAGGGTGAAAACCCTTTCATACATATCGCCCTTAGGGTATATTCACACGGCATAATTACGCCCCGCACTTCTGCCGGAGTTCGGGAGCTCGGGAGTTCGGGAGCCCCATAGACATGCATTATTAGCGGCACACATTCACCGCTAGTAATTGACATGTAACTTTCTCCCCGCCCAGCGTATTCGCCGAGCGGGGAGAGGAGGCGTAAACCATAGTTCTCTATGAGAACTGTGGATTACCGTAATGACTGGGACGTATCTCGCCCCGTATTTATGTATGAATGTACACTCACCGGTCACTTTATTAGGTACACCTGTCCAACTGCTCGTTAACACTTAATTTCTAATCAGCCAATCACATGGCGGCAACTCAGTGCATTTAGGCATGTAGACATGGTCAAGACAATCTCCTGCAGTTCAAACCGAGCATCAGTATGGGGAATAAAGGTGATTTGAGTGCCTTTGAACGTGGCATGGTTGTTGGTGCCAGAAGGGCTGGTCTGAGTATTTCAGAAACTGCTGATCTCCTGGGATTTTCACGCACAACCATCTCTAGGGTTTACAGAGAATGGTCCAAAAAAGAAAAAACATCCAGTGAGCGGCAGTCCTGTGGGCGGAAATGCCTTGTTGATGCCAGAGGTCAAAGGAGAATGGGCAGACTGGTTCGAGCTGATAGAAAGGCAACAGTGACTCAAATAGCCACCCGTTACAACCAAGGTAGGCAGAAGAGCATCTCTGAACGCACAGTACGGCGAACTTTGAGGCAGATGGGCTACAGCAGCAGAAGACCACACCGGGTGCCACTCCTTTCAGCTAAGAACAGGAAACTGAGGCTCCAATTTGCCCAAGCTCATCGAAATTGGACAGTAGAAGATTGGAAAAACGTTGCCTGGTCTGATGAGTCTCGATTTCTGCTGCGACATTCGGATGGTAGGGTCAGAATTTGGCGTCAACAACATGAAAGCATGGATCCATCCTGCCTTGTATCAACGGTTCAGGCTGGTGGTGGTGGTGGTGTCATGGTGTGGGGAATATTTTCTTGGCACTTTTTGGGCCCCTTGGTACCAATTGAGCATCGTTGCAACACCTTGTGGAATCTATGCCACGAAGAATTGAGGCAGTTCTGAAGGCAAAAGGGGGTCCAACCCGTTACTAGCATGGTGTACCTAATAAAGTGGCCGGTGAGTGTATGAAAGTGCTTTCTGTGCACTCATAAATGGTGTCTAAAGTTCTTTGCATATCGCCTGTGTGTTTGGTGCATTACGGAACTTAGGCGCATTAGTAATGCCTCAAACATGTATAAAGGCAATAGATGGAAATAAGAGAAAGGTCATTAGAATAGCATGTCAGTGACTAGAAACTATGGTACTGATCCTGCTCGGAGGACCACAGGTCCCAGCAATACCTGTGCTGTGCCGGCTCTTGCTGTATGTAGAATAAAGGGTGAGAGCAGCAAAAATACATTTCAAATTTAATGTAAAATTAAAAATTTAAATATCTGAAAAACATCATCAGTGGTTATTTAATGTAAAATTAGTTTTAAATTCTAAAATTTATTAATTTAAAATCTATTTTATTACAGATATTTTTATATTTTTGGGTTAATGTATATTTTATATTAATTTTATGTAATAAATTTTTTTATTACATTTAAAGAATATAATTTTATATAGTTTGATAATTATCATAAATTACTTTTTATTATTGTACTGGTGGAAGTTGAGAAATATTGGACAATTTTTTCCCTTACAGCAAATCTCGCTCCACTGCGACTCCTCAGGCTCAGACCACATTGATATAGGTCTCCCTGTCCGAGCAGTAATGCGCCTGGTTTTGCCAAACCACATTCATATATGTGTCTAATATTACGAGTGTGGTGCGACGGCCCCAGAACGCCCCCTCATATTAGGTGCATTAGAAAGTGTCGAGTCTTAAGAACAATGCGCCTAACACATTCATTAGGCGCATTAGACATCGTAGCCCCTCAGGCGCATTTTATGCCAGAAAAGGGTGAAAAACCCAATCATACAGGTCTCCCTTAGTACTATTCCTCTGCAGGGCTGGGGCCCAGGGTTCCAATACCATATAGGACAACACAAGCAATGATTTTGTATGTTCTCCCTGCGTTTGATTTGGGTTTCCCCCAATTTTCCCCATAAAGCATACTAATACTTTCATTTGAAAATTAGATTCTGAGCCCCAGTGAGTTGAGGAGCAATGTACATGATGACAGTTTCTTTTACAGCACCGTGGAGTATAACAGCACTATATATATAGTGGCAGAGCGACCATGGTGCTGCCACCATGTGGCGTACGTCAGGATTCCTCCTAGAAATGTGCCACCAAAGGCCTGGTCTTGGTGGGGGACGCCACTGGTTATCTGTCAGCAACGCTCGGTTGCTGACAGCTGTATGTAGTACGGCTGATTTCCAGCCATTATGAGCTGGCTTTCCCGGAACAGCTGCAGATAGGTGGGTGGCTGTTCCCACGTTCCAGGACATGTTTTGTGCAGACCTCTGGAGGCCTATAAAAGGCCTGTGCTTACAGGTAATTGGGGGGGCGTGATCTGCTACCTGCAGTGTGGAGCAGTAGAGGAGCTGGCAACAGCCATTATGGGCTGGCTTTCCCGGAGCAGCTGCAGATGGGTGGGTGGCTGTTCCCATGTTCCAGGACATGTTTTGTGCAGACCTCTGGAGGCCTATTAAAGGCCTGTGCTTGCAGGTGATCAGGGGGTGTCTGCTACCTGCAGTGTGGATCAGTAGAGGAGCTGGGAAGAGTCTCTGGGCCCCAGAGGCTTGAGCAAAGCCTGAACAAGGAGATTCTGGTGAGGACTCTGGTTTGTTTGGAGGTGCTGTGCAGTAGGCACAGACCTAGTAGAGGGAACCTCTGTGTTTTTCTAGTGACCAGGCGGCCAAGGTTGTGATTTGTTTTGTTTGTTGAAAGATGCTGTAAACCTGTGCCAAAAATAAAACAGGCTGAGCTATAAGGAAGAAGCCTTTGTCAGTGCCATCCGTTTAACCCAAGCGGCGATTTGTGGGCGAAAATACCCCCAGGACGGCCCAGGAGGGCATCCAGACGAGAGCGAGTCGTCACAATATATATGAACCTGAAACAAATACAGGAATGGATACAAAAATGAGGAGACATCGGCTTCTTTTTGGTACTTTTTTTTTTTCATCCATTTTTGGCTTTGGCTCAAGAAACTGCATCAAAAACTGGACACATGTTTCCAGCCTAAGTGTGTCTTTTGTGTACCATTTACTTTTATTACTGCCTTGGCCAAGAAAAACTTTCAGTAATCCACAGCTCTGGCAGAAACACTTGCACAATGTTGGGATTACCGTGCGCTGTAGGAAAGGAGAGAAGGACTAAGCATTAATAAATGATATAGAAGAATTTTATTAGATGTCAGGGGAAAATTCAATATGTTAATATTTTTCTTACTGTACTGTTAAATATTAACAGCAAATACACACATGACATCAGGGCAGAGCTATGTTTAGCGCAGCACAAGTGCTTTTTGTTCTTCTGGAGACGACAACTTTTTTTTTTTTTTTTTATTACCGGTACAAGAAAACAAGGAGGGATGATTTAATAGGAAAACAGGAATAGGTTTGAATTTTTTTCTCTGTCACGTTAAAGCTTTTGAGCGCATTCATATTTAGGAATATCAGACTGTATCATTACAAATACATAGTTACATAGTTGAAAAGGCTGAAAAAAGACTCATCAAGTCCAACCTATATCCCTTCAGTGTTGATTCTGTGGGAAAAAAAAACCTATGAGATGGAAAAAGAAGAAATTATTTCCTGACTCCAATATGGCAATCCAAATAAATCTGTGGATCAATGTCCCATCCCCAGACTCTAGTCCCTATAACCTGCCTTATTATATTTTTCAAGGAAGGTATCTAGGTTCTTCTCCTAACTTGTTAATGATCTCAAGGCAGCTGGGATCACAGTCACCAAGAAAACCACTGGTAACACATTACACTGTAATGGTATAAAATACTGCAGTGGCGCATGTGCAGACCCGTCTGAAGTTTACCATTGAACACCTGGATGATTCTGTGAGTGATTGGGAGAAGGTGCTGTGGTCAGAGGAGACAAAAATTGAGCTCTTTGGCATTAACTCAACTCTCTGTGTTTGGAGGAAGAGAAATGCTGCCTATGACCCAAAGAACACCGTCCCCTCTGTCAAGCATGGAAGTTGAGACATTATGTGTTGAGGTGTTTCTCTGCTAAGGGCACAGGACTACTTCACCGCATCAATGGGGGAATGGATGGAGCCCTTTACCATAAAATCCTGAGTGACAACCTCCTTCCCTCATCCAGGACATTAAGAATGGGTCGTGGCTGAGTCTTTCAGTCAGACAATGACCCAAAATATACAGCCAAGGCAACAAAGAAGTGGTTCAAAAAGAAGCACATTAAGGTCATGGAGTGGCCTAGACAGTCTCCAGACCTTAATCCCATAAAAAACTTATGGAGGGAGTTGAAGCTCCTTGTTTCCAAGCAATAGCCTCAAACTCTTTAATGATTTAGAGTTGATCTGCAAAGAGGAGTGGACCAAAATTCCTCGTGACATGTGCGCAAACCTCATCATCAACTACAAAAAACGTCTGACTGCTGTGCTTGCCAAAAAGGGTTTTGCCACCAAGTATTAAGTCTTTTTGCCTGAGGGATCAAATACTTATTTCTCACTGCAAAATGCAAATAAATGTATATAATTTACACAATGGCATTTTCTGGATTTTATTTTAGATATTCTATCTCTCAATGTTAAAATTAACCTACCCTTAAAATTATAGACTGTTCATGTCTTTGTCATTGGGCAAACTTACACAATCAGCAAGGGATCAAATAATTATTTCCTTCACTGTACAGTAGTGCTTGTAAATCTATATACTTAGTTTGTAAAATATGAGGTATCCTTCAAAACACTATTTGGTCATTTAGGAATATTGGTCAGGCAAAACTATTTAAAGGAGTTGTCTCCCTACAGAGTTTCACAGAATGCATGAATGAAATACTCTATCACTTCCTGGTTCAGACTGACTAATTTGCATACAGCTCTGTGCTCCTTGCTTTCAGTTGCTAATTAGATCAGATTAGCTGAGAAGCTTTTCAAACTGCTCTCAGAAGGCTTTATCTGATCCCCAAAACAAAAGCCCTAATTACAGTGCTGTTTATTTTACATAAATCAAGCTTTTCACTGCTCAGCAGCAGGGACACTGCCAGGACCTGTGTGATGACATCACTCACTGTTATCACATTGAACAAACAGCAGGGGGAGAATTGTTTACAGGTCAGTTACTGAGGGAACTGAAATAGCCAGGGAGGTCATAATTCACTTGTATCGCCTTAGGGAAAACACAGGAACAAAGCAATATATTTGGAAAATGTCTTTATTTTGTGTTCCCTACAATTTGAAAGCTATTCTTTGTAGCGAGACAACCCCTTTAACCACACAACTGTGCATAAATTGTAGTAATCAGAGTGATCATTGAAATGACACAGAAGCTGATCCTCCTTCGGCTGTGTGCACGGCACGAATACAGTGCAAATATCGGTCGGATAAACCGACCAAAATTTGGTGCAATTTTCCACATTGTGTTTTTGACTTTATTATAATTATTATTACTACTATGTGTTTCAGAGACTTTTTCTGACTCTCTTGTTTAGGGGATGTAACTTTGTAGGAAATAGGAGTGATGAAATGTGCCAAAATTGTGCCCTAATTTTAGCATAGAATTTTGGTGCACGTAAGCCAATCAAAGTATCTCTTACCAAGCAATACCCAGGAATATGAGAAAAAAAATAAGTTAAAGGATAAGTAGAGGTTCACCAAATATTCCAATATGGCTAAAGGTAGGGCTAAGATTGCCCCACTCATATCACTACAACTTTCTATTAGAGGTTCACCAAATAGTCCAATATGGCCAAGGTTAGGGTTAAGTTTGCCCCACTCGTATCACTCGTATCACTAAAACGTTCTATTAGAGGTTCATCAAATAGTCCAATATGGCCAAGGTTAGGGTTAAGTTTGCCCCACTCGTATCACTCGTATCACTAAAACGTTCTATTAGAGGTTCATCAAATAGTCCAATATGGCCAAAGGTAGAGCTAAGATTACCCCACTCATATCTCTACAACGTTCTAGTATAAGTAGAGGTTCACCAAATAGTCCAATATAACCAAAGGTAGGACTAAGATTGCCCCACTCATATCACTACAAGGTTCTATTATAGTTACTATTCTTCCAATGTATGGAAACTGAACTCACTTGCGGTTATAACTATTCTCTACTGTGTAATACAAGAAGCTGAGTATTAAAACAATCATATATTCTTGTACTTATTCCAAGGTAAACAATGGATTTGTCACTTGTCTGTTGTTTCGGTTTAATAGTTCTTCGAAAAAAGGGTTTTTTTTTTGTATTTGAAGAA
>JAODAL010014523.1:0-87190 GCA_025379985.1 Phyllomedusa bahiana | reverse complement strand
TGTACAGTCACTACACAATTTTTTTCCTACCCGTACTATCACGTACTGATCCCTCACCCCTGTCCCAAATTCACAAAACCGATGCCTCTCCCCTTACCACACGCACGATCCTCAAAACCCTGTCCCATCATTTAAAAACCGACCCTCTACCCTGTGTCATCACTCACGAGCCTTACCCTGGTCATCACTACACTGATGCCCTACCCTGTACCAGTCCTACACTGATGCCTCAACTTGTACCATCCTATACTGACTTATACCCTTACCAGCACACATCAATGTCTCTCCCAGTACCAGTCATGCCTTATGATCTACCTTGCCAGTCCTAACAATACCTGAACTCTGTCATTCACAAAAAAACCCTGCCTCAAAACATGCACCATCACTAAACCGATCCTCTACGGTACCAGTCACACACGATGCTTCTATCCGTACCAGCCCTTTACACCGATCCTCCAACCTGTACCAGTCACATACTGATGCCCACCCTTACCAGTCACTACACCGACCCTGTACCCTTATCAGACACTAAAACTGAATCTAACCCGTACCATCACTAAACCGATCCTCTACCCTTTATCGACACTACACTGAATCTCTACCGGTACCATCACACACGATTAAAACCCTGTCCCATCACTACACTGATCCCCCTCTACCCTGTATCAACACTACACTGAATCTCACCCTGTACCAGTCACTACACCATGCCTCTACCCTGCACCATCACTACATTGAATCTCTACTCGTTCCATCAAAACACTGTTCTGTATCCGACCATCACTACATTTTACCTCAAACCTGAGCAGTCACTGCATTCATTCTTAACCCGTACAGTCACACACTCAATGTTTCTACCCTGTACCAGTCACTACACTTATGTCTCTACCCTGTACCAGTCACTACACCGATGCCTCTACCCTGTACCAGTCACTGCACTGATGCCTCTACCCTGTACCAGTCACTAAACCAATGACTCTACCCTGTGTCAGTCACGACACTGATGCCTCTACCCTGTGTCAGTCACTACACTGATGCCTCTACCCGTCCATCACTACACTGATCCTCAACTCGGGTACCAGTCACTATACTGATGCTTATACCCTGTACCAGTCACTACATCAATGTCTCTACCCTGTACCAGTCAGTGCACTTATGAGTCTACCCTGTGCCAGTCACTATACTAATACCTGAACTCTGTACATGTCACTAAACCGCTGCCTCTATCATGTACCAGTCACTACACCAATGCCTCTGCCATGCACCAGTCACTACACCGATGCCTCTACCCTGTACCAGTCACTATATGAATGCCTCTATCCTGTCATCATCATATGGTCAGGTAGTAAAGAACAATTTGAGGAATTCACTGAGTATATAAATCATAACAATATGAATATTAATTTTACAGTGAGCTTTGGAGACAAAGAAATATAATTTTTGGATGTTACTATTAAGATTGAGGAGAACCAGATTGTGACAAAAGGTTACAGAAAATCTACAGCTACAAACTCTATATTACATAGTGGAAGTTTTCATCCCCAACATGTGATAAAATGATTGCCATATGGGCAGGGCCGGGACGACGGTAGGCAAGGTAAAGGCGACCGCCTAGGGGGCCTACCTCAGCCTATCCCTAAGGGCGCCGTCAGGGCCCCGACCCTCGCCGGCTCCAGGCCGCTGCCCGTGGGGCCCGAAGCGCCGGAGGTCTCTGTGACCGCTTTTTGCGGAGCAGAGAGCAAGCGCTCCCTGCCCCGCAGACAGTGTCGGGCCCCCTCCCCGGAGGATAGCTGGATCCTGGGGTGAGTTGCAGGGCCGACACAGGGGGGCCGTGGGGTCCTAAACACGCTGAGGACCCCCCGCGGCCCCCCGGCCCTCAGGGGCACGCGCAATGACTTGAGCATCGCGCCTGCCTCCCCCGGGGCGACAGCGCGTCACAGGCCGTGCGCCAGGAGGGCTGCCGGGGAGCGCGCGGTTAAAAGGGGACAGAAGGGGAGCGCGCGCCCGGGAATTGGGAAAAGTATAATTGTTTTTTTTAAGTGCCTGCCTTGCCCCCTTTTTCTCCCTGGGGCCCCCTACCCTGCCTGCGGCCCCCCCATACTCCTGCCTTTGCCCCCTATACCTGCCTGCGGCCCCCTATATGCCCTCCTGGGCCCCCATAAGCCGCCGGCCCCCTAAATCCCTCCCTTTGGGCCCCCTATATCCTGCCTGGGCCCCCATAATCCGCCTGGGGCCCCCCATAAGCCTCCTCGCCACCTAAAAGCCGCCTCCCCCCAACCCTGCCTGGGGCCCCCCTTTTCCTCCTGGGGCCCCCCTATAAACCGCCTGTGGCCCCTATAATACCTCCCGCGCCCCCATAATACCTGCCGGGGCCCCCATAACCCCTGCCTGGTGCCTCTAAGCCCCCTGGTGCCCCCATAAGCCTCCTGAGCCCCAACCCGTCGTGGCCCCATACGCCTCCTGACCCCCAACGGCCCTGGGCCCCTATATCCCTGCCTGTGGCCCCCCGTATGCCTGCCTGACCCCGGGTACGGCGCCTGGGGGCCCCTATAGCCTGCCTGTGGCCCCCATACCCCCCTGTGGCCCATACCCTCCTGACCCCCAAAACCCGCCCTTTTTGCCCCTAAAAACCCTCCCTGGGCCCCCAACCCTCCTGGGGCCCCCATACCCCCGCCTTGGCCCCCATACGCCTCCCTGTCCCCCAAAAACCCGCCGTGGCCCCCATATGCCCCTGAGGCCCCATACCCCTCCTAGGTCCCATACGCCTGCCTGGGCCCCAAAACACCTGCCTGCCCATACCCCTGCCTGGGCCCCCCATACGCCTCCTGGTCCCCCAAAAATAACCCTGCCTGGTCCCCCCAAACCCTGCCTACCCCCCAAAAACCCTGCCTGTGGCCCCCATACCCCCTGCCTGGGCCCCCCATACGCCTGCCTGTGCCCCATACCCTGCCACCCCCATACGCCCTGCCTGTGGGCCCCCAAAAACCCTGCCTAAACCCCACTATAATTTGCCTAGCCCCTACTATATCCTCCAGTGCCCCTAAAATTTATAAAACCACCGTCAAAGGGGACAATATCATATACCTGCCTGACTGAGAGGGCATATCATATACCTGCTGACTAGGGGACTTATATACCTATAATTTAAAGGGTTACGAAATGTGAGAATCTAAGAATTTGTGCCAAATCCCAGGGGGGCTCATGGCCGGGGGCAACACAGAAGGGGGAAACCCGGATGGAAAGAAAAAGGGAAAGTGAATACCGGATCAAAAAAGACGTCCCGGTGATCACTAAATGAACGCATGTAAAACACTATATTTTTCCGCAGACGTCTACAACAACTATTTTCTACCACTAAAAGGCCCCTTAGGGGGTGGGGATATTATCAGAAACCTGGTACACTGGTGTCTCCCACTATCTGGGCACGTATGGGGGTGGTAAGTAATCAGAGCCTGTGTACAGCTATAGTCACATTGGGGGCGCGTTCGGTCAGGGTCGGGAGAATTTTTTGAGCCTTAAGTAGAAAAATTTTTTGGGTCTTGGTTTTTTAGGATGTTTTTAGTAAAATCATTTTCCTTAGTTTCTCCCTTATCTGGATTTTTTTAGTGAATGTTTTTTTAGGGGTATTAATTTCAAAACGGGGGAGCGATTTTGAAAAACAAATTTTCAGGGGTGATTTTCATTTGCAGTGACTGCAGGGGAAAGGGCGGGGGCAAGGGAATGTGCAGAAATTATGACAGGGCCTGGCGCATGAGAGGGAAATTTGTGTTTGTGTGGGGGGGGGTATTTTTTTTTGAGACGAGGGGGGGGGGGGCCATTGGCTGTACTCGCCTAGGGGACCAAAATCCTTGTCCCGGCCCTGCAAAAGGGAAATTTTTTCAGTTACGGGGGAAAAATTCAAATAAACTGACTTTTTTAGCGCAGCCCAAAAATGCAACTTAGGGATATTGCAGTTTGGGGTTTATAGGGAAGATTTTCAAAAAAAATCAGTTTTGTGAGAGCAATAAAACAAATAGGGGTTTAATCTTTTCGTAGGAACAAAAAAAAAGGGAAGGTAGATGTGTTTTCTTTTTCCAAAATACCCCAAGGGGCATTTTGAGGAAAAAACCCGGGCAATCATCGCTTTTGGTATTTTTTAAAAAAAGATTTGTTTTTCAATGATAAGTTTAAAAAATCCACCCGGGTTTTCTTAGGGGTACAAAAAATCTAAAGAGATAAATTTTAGTACAGTGGGCCCTTCCTGAAAAACGAAATGACGGGTTATCGGGAAAACTTTTCCCAAAAGGGAAAATCATAAAGTGGAAATTGAAATTTAAATCGAAAAATATTTGAATAATAACATAAGGTAAAATTGGGTAATGGGAAATTATTAATCTTTTTATGACATTTTGGGTCAATTTGTATGTATGCATTTGGGTTTGCCCGTGGGGATTTTTTTATATGGGGAAAACCAAACGACTGTTAAAAAAAACGCTTTAGAAAACTTTTGGGTTTTCCCCTTAAGACGGGAAAGGGACCCCTATAGTTTTCACATATGAAGGTATCCCCGTAATACTCGAGTAAAACCGATTTTTTCAGCACAAAAATCCCCCCTCCTTATACTCGATTCACTGTCAAGGAAACTGGGGGCCGCGGCGCGGGCCCCCTGCGCCGACGGGGACCTTCATTTTATATGCAAGGCATAAACCCTAAGGGCCGAGTCAGCTGTTTAGGCCCCCAAACACGCGGGGCCCCCCTGCGCAAAAGGGGCGATCTCTCCCCCCTGCTGCGACACCCCGGGAGCTAAACACGGGTGAAAGATACCACTGCGGGAGAGAGCAGGCGGATCCCCCCCGCAGGGGAACTCCGGGGGGCCGCAGACTGGGGCTGTCCATTTTTTTTCCGGCACGGCAGCGGTTAATCACGCTGCGTGCGGGGCCTATACACCCCCCCCTGTGCCGAGAAGACCGGGGGAGGAGCGCGGGGGAAGGCCGGCCCACGAGGGGCGGGGGCGAGGGGGGACGGACCCGCGGGGGGGCCAGGTAATGGGTTTTTTTTTTTTTAAAAACTCCCTTTTAAACCGGGCCTATATCTGCCAGGGGGACCTATACCTGGCTTAACCAACCTTTTCCTGGCTATAACCTACCTATCCCTTTTCTTTTAACCTACCTATCCCCTGGCTGAAAACCTCCCTAAAAACCTGGCAAAACCTAGCTGGGGAACTTATACCTCCCCTATACCTCCTAGGGGCCCCTATACCCCCTTAAAACCCCTCCCCAAACGGGGATTTATAAAACCAATACCTGCCTAGGGGACCTTTCCCTTTGCCTAAAACGACCTATCCCTCCTATAACCTACCTGGGGGAACCTATACCTGCCTAAAAACAAACCAAATAGCCTCCTGGGGCCCAAAATACCCCCCCTATAACACCAATAACCTGTCTGGGGGAAAAAAATAACTGCCTATAACCTCCTAGGGGGCAAAAACCTCCGGTAAGCCTGCCAATGGGGAAATATACTCCCTAAAACCTGCGTATAACACCTATCCCTTTTGGCCTATAACCTGTCTAGGGGGACTTTAAAACCCTCCTTATACATGCCATAACCTGCCTAGGGGGGACATTAAACAAACCTATAAAACCTAAACCTGCCTATGGGGGACATTAAACTCCCCTATACCAGCCTATGTGGACTTTAAAAACTCCCTAAAAACCGGCCTAGGGGAACTTTAAACTGCCTATTTAATTTTTTTAAAAAACTTTTTAAAAATTTAAAATTAAAACCCAGTACCGGGCTGGGGTTTTCCCCCGGGCTTATACTCGATCAATAAGTTTTCCCCGGGTTTTGTGGAAAAAGTAGGTGCCTCGGCTTATATTTCCGGGGTCGCTTATCCCCATTTATATACGGTACATAAAAATGAAAATTGAAGGATTTAAAATTTGGGGGGCTGCAGCGTTTTTTTTTAAAATTTTTCCAGGGGGGGAAATAGACGTCATACTAAATTTTTACAATGTAAGCACGCTGGATACTGCGTAAAAATCTTTTGGATCTTCAGGGCTTGAATAAACGTAATATCTGTCATCGTTTTTTTAAATGTATTTGTTTTTTTTTTACAAAAATTTTTTCATTTTTAAATTAAGTTTGACAGCTTTTTGGGAACAAAAAGTACGTGATGACGTATTTCCCCCCAAGCTTAGGGGAAAATTTTTGTGTTACAGGCTAAACGGCTGTTCCCGGGGCTGCAAGTTTGGGCGTTTTCTTTTTGTATCCCCTTTTTTACTAGGGAACCCAATTGCCAAAAAAAGTGAAAATTTTTAAACTACACAAATTTTTGGTGAGTGCCTTAAACCCTTCACTCTTCATTTTTTCTTAAAATCCTTATCAGTCCACTAATAAAACCCTTTCTACCCTGTACAAACCACAAACATGATGCACGGGTCCCAAAGGGCCCACACAAATGCATCTACCCTAACAACCCCCTTGCACTGATGCCTTCACCCTGTAACAGGTACTACATCAAGGCCTCTACTTTGCAGCAGTTACTACACTGATGACTCTACCCCCATACCTTTCATTACCCCCCAATGCCACAACCCGGGTCCCAACCCACTAAAACGATACCTGTACCCTGTAACAATCACTACACTGATGCCTCTACTCTGTACCAGTTACTAAACCGATGTACTAATCACTACCTTGTACCTTGTACTAATCACTACATTAATGCCTCTACTCTGTACCAGTCACTAAATCGATGTCTCTACCCTGTACCAGTCACTAAATCGATGTCTCTACCCTGTACCAGTCACTACACTCGATTCCTAACTCTGTACTACATCAGTCACTAAACTGATGCCTCTACCCTATACCAGTCACTACACCAATGCCTCTACCCTGTATCAGTCACTACACTGATGTCTATAGAATGTACCAGTCACTGCCTCAATGTCTCCACCATATACCAGGTCTACCATGTAGTAGTCACTACACTGATACTTCTAACCTGTACCAGTCACTACACTAATGCCTAACAGCAATAGTCAATGCAGTGTGCAGCATGGACAGCAGCTAGATGGGCTGGGGGTGACTCAACAAGGTCCTAGTAGGTTGTAACAGGTATCTGGAGTGGACTACATTTCACAGCTGTTGGCATGTACAGGGGTAGCATTGGAAGCCTTCGTCAAACCAATGCACACAGATGAACAAAAGAATTAAATTTTTGGAGACAATCCACTGTATTGGCCAAACTTTTTTTTGGAAAGAAATTATAATGCCACAATAATAGAGAGTACTCTAAACCAGGTGATAAATGAGGGTAGCCAAAATGTCTAAAGTATGTCCATTCAATTAAATCAAAATATTGATGTTCCTTTTGTCACCAGTTATTTCAATGGTGCGAGTAAGCTTAAGAAGTTGGTGGGTGTCAATTGGTTTATATTAAAAAATTGCTCTGAGATGGGCCATTTGCTACCTGAAAAACCAACAACAATTTGTATTAAATATATTGTGACAAGAAGTTACATTAAGATGGACATGAACAGAACCGAATCTGGTTTACATGTTTTTTTTAACCCCTTAAGCCCAACGCCTGAAAAGTAGTTAATGACCAGAACATTTTTTATGCCTCCTTGTGTTTCAACAGTTGTAACTGTTTTATTTTTTCAATGACGCTGTTGTATGAGGCCTTGTTTTATTCGAGACAAATTATACATTATGGGGGAATAGTTTAAGTTCACTTATAAATAATTGCAGAATTTTTTTACAATTTTTTTTGTTTTTTTACATTTATTTTTTTACACCATTCACACTTAGTAACTTGTTAGATTAATTCTACAGGTTATTACGGTCGTGTGGATACCTAATGTGTAGGTTTTTTTGTGTGTGTTATACCGTATATGCACAATTATTTTTTATTAAATATTTCTTTTTATTTTATTATTAATTTTTTGTTAATTTTTTTACACTTTTTATGTTTTTTACTTTTTTTTTTTAAATCCCATGAAAGGAGAACTGTTTTACATTTTTTTTTTTTACACTTGGTAATGTATTAGCATATTCATGTATGCTAATACATTATACTCTGTGTCAGTCTGACACAGGCAGTGATCAGGACAGCACACAGTCTGTCCTGATCACTGGCTTGTTACACAGGTATGTCCTCGGCACTCGTGGTCCACTTATTGGGTGCAAGCCAAAATAGTAGACAAATAGCAAAAGAGTAGGCTGCACTCCACAATTGTGATCATATTTATATCAACATTTTAATGTTCCAATTACAAATATCATATAAAATCGACCCACATTAGTCATTCATTCTTATATAATTGTAGATTCTAGTAATAGTGCTGTTTCGATCTGACAAGCAGATCTTTTTCAATAGAATCTTTCTTTATATATCATGCGTTTTTCACATATAATGCATTTTAGCAGACCAGTCCACGTGCGTTGATGTGCCGCATGTATCGGCGTGCTGGTAGTCGGTGCTGCTGTCAGATCGAAACGTCACTATTACTAGAAACTACAGTTATATAAGAATGAATGACTAATGTAGAGTCGGATTTATATGATATTTTTAATTGGAACAAAAAAATGTAGATATAAAAATTATCACAAATGTGGAGTGCAGCCTACTCCTTTACTATTTGGCTTGTTACACAGACAGCTCTGGGATACATTTGGTCCCCTGCGACTGTGCGGTTACCCGGTCTCTGTCGGGTCACCGGGTGTTCCGATCACCCAACACCATTTGATTGCGCTGCGGTGACGATAAAGCACTGGAGAGCAGAGGTTTCCCGCGCTCCCTGGCGCTTGCAGGAGCTGCGGCGGGATCAGGGCTGTGTAGTACAGCCCCGCTCTCAGCGCTGCTGCGGTGCCGCAAACTACGATGTCTGCAGCGACGTCAAATGACGATGGGCGGTCGTTAAGGAGTTATTTGCTCTTCTTGTAAGGCTTGTGAGAAAGTTATATATTATGTTAGAAATAAAGCTTTTTCCCGATTGCAAAGTAAATTACGAGAATCCAACATGAGAGTTCATCTCATGTGACACTAAAAATGTGATTTATTTATTGGAATGTCCATGTTGACTACATTGATACATTGGTAAAATGAGTGAACATTGCCGCAATATTAGGATTGGCTTTGATAATCATAATTAGAGATGGGCGAATTTCTCAAAAATTCGATTCGGTCACTTCGCCGAATTTTCCGACAAAATTCGTTTCGGTCCAAATTGCTTCGGGATGAATCTCCTTAAAAAAACAGCTATTTCCAGGCTGCACAGAGCCTGCAGGGTGCTGTAGAATGTTGTGCCATGCTTAAATATGCAGAGGGAGCTTGGTTTGGTCTTCATACAATGTTGTGTTTTAGTATGACACGCAGATGACTGCCGCCGCTCTTAGAATCGCTTCACTATAAAATTCCCTGGGCACTTAAGAGGGCAAAACTGACCAAAAAACTGAAGCGGGAATGTAGCCTGATAAAGTCATGCCAGAGAAAGCTGGAAAAAAACAAGCTGAGAGCTCAGGTGGCAACATTAGTGACAGAGTGTGGAGGTGACGGCGGCAGCCACAGCAGCATGAGGTCAGAGAGTGGCACAATGACATTCTGGAGGTGGCAAAAAAAGGAGTAGGCCACAGAGTGGCACAATGACACAGTGTGGAGGGCACGGCAGCAGCAGCATGAGGTAAGGCAGTGGCACAATAAAAATTCTGGAGGTGGCAAAAACAGGAGTAGGCCACAGAGTGGCACAATGACACAGTGTGGAGGTCACGGCAGCAGTAGCATGAGGTCAGGCAGTGGCACAATGACATTCTGGAGGTGGCAAAAACAGGAGAAGGCCACAGAGTGGCACAATGACAGAGAGTGGAGGTGACGGCGGCAGGAGCAAAAGCATGAGGTCAGAGAGTGGCACAATGACACAGTGTGGATGTCACGGCACCAGCAACAGCAGCATGAGCTCATAAAGTGGCACAATGACAGAGGGTGGAGGTGGGTGGCAATACCAGTCCCTGGTAAAGATGGTTGGTGGCAGATGGAGGAACTGTCAGCAGATGTGTGGCATCTGGCGGGTGGCAGCATCAGAATAGTGGCTGAGGCAGGTAGTTTGAACCCAGACATTTCTCACAGTTTGGGTGAGGCGTCATGGCTGATGTAGTCTGACGCCTAAGGCATTGGTGTGTGGAAATCCTGGCCGATCCACGCCTGATTCATCTTGACAAAGGTCAGTCGTTCCACATTTCCCGTGGACAAGCGGGTTCTCCTTAGGGTAACGATGGCCCCCGCCGCACTGAACACCCGCTCTGATGCCACACTACTGGCCGGGCAGGACAGCTTCTCCACTGCAAACTCGGCAAGTTGCGGCCACACATCCATTTAGCTGCCCAGTAGTCCAGCGGATCTTCTAACGGGGGTGGCAGAGTGCTGTCCAAGTAGGGCCACCACCTGTTGGTTCAGGGACTGCTCCAGGTCCTGCTGCTGCTGGCGACTGCCCTCCTCACTAGGCGGGTGAAGGAAGCTGCTCATCAGTGACTCCAGACTTAGGTTGCTGCTGATGGAGCTGGTACTGCTCCTACCCTCCCACCTTCCCCCAGCAGCCGCGGCAGTAGTACGTGAGCGATGAAGAACCCCCTGGTCAGACCTATCAGAGGAGGGACGATGCCGCACATAGGCAGCGGCCAACTGACTACGGAGGATTTCCCTATAGTATTTGAGTTTGTCCTCCCTCTCAATAGCTGGACCGGTAGCGAGGGTCCAATAGGGTGGAGAGCCAGAAGTCATCCCTCTGCCGGATGCTGACTATTTGGCTGTCACTAGCCAGGCAAATCAGCATGCTTCGGGCCATCTGCACAAGTGACTCCGAGGGGCTCCCTGCCTCCATCTCCACTGTATACTGCCACGGTGCTTGCGGGTCATCTGCCTCGTCTTCCTCATCTCCATCTACCTCCTCCAGCTGCTCCTGCTCCTCCTCTCGTCACCTGGGTAGAAAATCCACTCATTTCACCAGACAATGCTTCTGCTCCAATGTCCTCCTCCTCCATTTCAGTCCCCACTGGACTCATGTGGCCGCGAGTTGTAGTCGCCACGTCTCCAGTCCCCTCCCCAGACAGATTTTTCAGCATCTGTTCCAGGACATGAAGCAGTGAAATGACGTTATACATCCCGTAGTCCTGGCAACTGACAAATAACGTCGCCTCCTCGAATGGCCGCAACAAACAGCAGGTGTCACGCATGAGCTGCCACTGACTGACATCAAAGTTACACAGGGGAGTAAGTTGTTCCAACATGTGCAGGCTGGAATTCCAACGGGTGGAAACATCGCATATCAGAGTGTGTTGGGGGAGGCCATTCTGCCGCTGCAATTCGAGGAGGGTGTTCCTGGCTTTGTAGGAATGGATGAAGTGCATGCACAGTTTCCTGGCCATTTTCAGAATCTTCTGAAGATCGGTGGAAGACTTCAGGAACCTTTTCACAACCAGATTTAACACATGCGCCATGCAGGGCGCATGAACCATCCCTCTTCGGTGCAGCGCGGACACCATGTTACTCCCATTGTCCATCACCATGGTTCTGATTTGCAGTTGGCGCGGAGAAAGCCACACAGCGATTTCTTGCTGCATGACGCGGAGCAGTTTCTCCCCTGCATGACTTCGCTCGCCGAGGCAAGCCAGGTGTAGAACTGCGTGACACCGCTGTGCCCTACACATGTGGTATGATGGAGCAGTACTTGTGGAGGCTGAGATGGTGGTGGTGGAGGAGGAGGCGGACATTGGCGCAGGAGCCGCAGTTTGACAACGTGGAGGAGAAAGCGGCATCTCCTGCCCAAGTTGTTCGTGTGCCTGGGCAGGAAGCACATTCACCCAGTGGGTCGTAAAGGACATGTACTGGCCCTGACCGTAGTTACAGCTCCAAAGGTCCGCGCTGCCATGCACCTTGGAACAAACCGATAAGCTTAAGGATGGGCCCACTTTCTGTTCTACATATTTATGAAGTGCTTGTACTGCCTTTTTGGAAAAGAAATTACGGCTTGGAACTCTCTATCTCAGCTCAGCACAAGCCATTAGTTCTCTGAATGATGCAGAGTCCACCATTTGGAAAGGGAGGGACTGCAGTACCAAAAACTTGGACAGGAGCACGGTCAACTGCTGCACCTTAGGATGGTTGAACGCATACTGTTGTCTCTTTGCAATCGCCTCGCTGAACGACTGCTGGCGCCATGAGTAGCGAGGAGCAGGAGCATCTGGACTGGGAGATGATGGCAAAGAGAAACAGCTCCCTTCTGCAGAGGTGGTGGAGCCTTGACTGGCTGCAATAGCATGCGTGCCACTGGCCACTGCTGCGGCGGCACGATGGACCACCACATCTGAGCCACGTTTCTCCTAGGCCACCGGATGGTGACACTGCATGTGATGACGAAGGGCCGTGGTGCCAACGTTAGCTCCCTGGCCACGCTTCACTTTCTGCCCACAGATTCTACATATACCCATATTTGGCTCCTCCGGTGTCTTAGCAAAGAACTGCCACACCGCCGAGTAGCTGATTTTACCGCCAACGCTCCGCACTGAGTGACTACTACCGCCGCTGCCTCGCTGAGCCCCTGTGCTGCTACTTTCTTGGACCTGTGAAGCGGGTTTTCTACCCCGTGGCCGCTTGGCTCCCGACCTCACACTGCTGCTACCCTGCTGACTCACGGCCACACAACCCACTTGCTGGCTGTGCCGCTGCCTGACACGCAAGCTGACGCCCTCTTCTCCTGACGATGATGAAGCCCTTGCTTCACCCGGCTCCCAAGTGCGGTCGGCTACATCATCATCTATTTGTGTTTCATTGTCACTGCTAAAGTACAAAAGTTAATTAGGCTGTGCACATCTAAAATATATTTTGAAAAACGTAAGTAAAGGTGCACACTGAAAAGGCAATAGCATACATCTAATACAAAAATCAGTGGCACACTAAAAACTAAGTGAAACATCAAGGTATATAGGAATATTGGAAATGATTTACTGCTAAGGAAAATATTAAAAAACCTGGGACTCTTAGTTTACAGTTTTTGATCAAAGATTGTATTAAGCTCACCTCCCAATAGCGTCAGGGGATCCCAGAACAGGTGAGTCCCTAACCACTAACATGTTAGTGTTCTGGGATCCCCTTGACGCTATTGGGAGGTGAGCTTAATACAATCTTTGATCAAAAACTGTAAACTAAGAGTCCCAGGTTTTTCATATTTTCCTTAGCAGTAATGCATTTCCAATATTCCTATATACCTTGATGTTTCACTTAGTTTTTAGTGTGTCATCGTCACTGCTGTCCTCATCACCGATCTTGGTATGCAGAGGCTGACCCCTCACAACATGACCTCCCATGCCACTCTCCACATCTATACTTTGCCGCCTACTGCAAGAAGCAGAGGATATTGGCCCCATTTCTTCAATGCCAAGTAACTGCTGACTGCCCTCCTTAAATTGTTTATCTTGCTATATAGTGGCGCTGAGCCCAGACCACATAGAAGATCACTGGCTGAGGGAAACGGATGGGACAGAGGCGGGTTGAGGACAGGTGAGGGCCGCTGACCCGCTCCCGGGCCATGCCAACTAAGGGTTGTGTCTGACGATCCCACTGACTCGTGGCTGGGGTTGTCAGATGTCATCTGGGAGGAAGTCAGCACACGGCCGCTAGATGACAACGGCAGTTGTGGCCTCACCGAGTGACCCCTGCTGCGAAGTCCCCTTACTGTGCTGCGACCTGGGCCTGCTCCAGGAATGTTTGTGCCACTGCCACTTGCAGGTGAAGAGCCTGCCACCTCTCTGTCTGGCATACTGCTTGTTCTAAAATGTACAGACACTGTTTGATGAAGATATCTGTATATGATAAATACACACCCTGTATTTGATTCCAAATGAACCCAGTAAGGAGCTTGGGTAACCCTTGGATATAAATTGCGCAC
Source organism: Phyllomedusa bahiana (assembly GCA_025379985.1). NCBI lineage: Eukaryota > Metazoa > Chordata > Amphibia > Anura > Hylidae > Phyllomedusa > Phyllomedusa bahiana. The sequence continues at coordinate 73,271 of JAODAL010014523.1, read as the reverse complement.
CACAAATGGGCAGGAAAAATTGACTTGTATGTGCCATTTAAAAACTCTGTGTATTGTACTGAATATAAAAGCACAAACAGGCTTAATTAACCTTCTGATATGAATTATGCTACAGAATTTCTTCTGTGGCGGTGAAAAACCAAACCAAAAACTACCAGCTTTGTAGCGTGTTACAATGGCGTGTATTTTACGGTACACAGCAAGAGAAAAACTTGTAATTAACCTTCGCTTGTGAATTATGCTACAGGCAAAATGTCTTTTTTGCCGGTGAAAAAGACAGTTTCTTTTAGTCACCACAGCAGCAGAACAACGCTTAATTAACCCCTGGATGTAAATTGCGCAAAAGAATTGAGCAGCCAAAAACTACCAGCTTTGTAGCGTGTTACAATGGCGTGTATTTTACGGTACACAGCAAGAGAAAAACTTGTAATTAACCTTCGGTTGTGAATTATGCTACAGGAAAAATGTATTTTTTGGCGGTGAAAGACGGTTTATTTTAGTCACCACAGCAGAAAAACAATGCTTAATTAACCCCTGGATGTAAATTGCGCCAAACAATTGAGCAACCACAAACTACGAGCTTTGTAGCGTGTTACAATGGCGTGTTTTTTACGCTACACATTAAGAGAAAAAATTGTAATTAACCTTCGCTTGTGAATTAGGCTACAGGAAAAATTTATTTTTTGGCGGTGAAAGACGGTTTATTTTAGTCACCACAGCAGAAAAACAACGCTTAATTAACCCCTGGATGTAAATTGCGCCAAACAATTGAGCAACCACAAACTACGAGCTTTGTAGCGTGTTACAATGGCGTGTTTTTTACGCTACACAACAAGAGAAAAAATTGTAATTAACCTTCGCTTGTGAATTAGGCTACAGGAAAAATGTATTTTTTGGCGGTGAAAGACGGTTTATTTTAGTCACCACAACAGCAGAACAACGCTTAATTAACCCCTGGATGTAAATTGCGCAAAAGAATTGAGCAGCCAAAAATGAAGTGGTATTTGTATTGTAAAAACACTGTTTCTTTAAATGAATACAACAGGAACAGGCTTAGATCCCCCTTGGATATTCAATGTGCTGTGAGCAGATAGCATTAAAATGTATATGCAGCTGCACTGGACGCACACTGGACTTCAGATCCAATACCCCACAAAATCAGAAATAGAACGTTAAGAGAAGCAGTCTCTGAGACAAGCTGTGACACCCCCCAAAAATCATTGTATAAAAATTTGTTCTTTAGTAAGAGATATCATTAGCAGCCGTGGCAGCACCTTCCCTAATCAGTACAGTGAGAGGAGTGTGAGCTCCCAGCGTCGCGCCCGGACTTATATAGTGCGGTGACGTCACAGAATCCCGCCGGTCTCTGATTGGCTTCATCTCTGCACATGTCATGCAGGCTATGCCCTTCTTCCTCCCAGAGTTCTTTGCCCCATGTAGCGCCATGTGCTCGCAGCCATTTTATCAATCAAAGCCACGCTTCGTTCATGCGAAGTACCTCAAAGTTTGACTTCGTTCCGAACCGAAGTTTTCCTGAAATTCTAAACGAATTCCACTTCGTTAGAATCAATTCGCCCATCTCTAATCATAATGTCTCAGCACAGTTTAAAATTCACCACAATTCTGATCCAAAGGGGTTAAAATTTTGGGGAATAGAAATTGAAAGAAGTGGTGAAGAGGGGAAAGTTTGGGGACTAAACTCAGTCAGAGATAAATTTATTGGATTTACCAACTAGATACTTTAGTTCCCCAGGGTCTAAATATTGACTTTGATTTCAGATGTTTCCTAAAGTGATTATTTGTTTAATTATTAGCCATCTCTATGTTTTTGGCCTTTATTTACACCTGTTTGGCCTTTGTTTATACCATTTTGGTTCTCGTTTGAAAATATTTTTTTGGGCACATTGTTTATTCCCTTTTGGCCTACATTTACACTTCTTTGTTTATATATATTCATATACATCCATATATATTTTTATCTTTCTTATGGTCTTAATCTACACCTCTGTGTATAATTTTTGGTCTTTGTTTAGACCTCTCTGTTTCTGGCTTTGGGTTTGCTTCTGTTCTTTTTTTTTTTTTTTTTGGTGTGGACAAAGATCAAGCACAATAATATTTTATGCCCCCCTCTTCTGAGGCTGTTTCTATATTTTACTTTAGGTGAGATCTTCATTTGTTTTCCATGTAGTCCAAATCTGTTAGTTCTGGAAAAGCGGCAACAAGTGTTTAAGAGACTGCCACATTATTTATAGGTGTTTTTTATGGATAGGTGTTTTTTATTATTATACATCCTTTCAGTTCATTCCGGCAAAGTCTAGTCGTATTGCACACCTTTATTCCTGTATTTATTTTTTTTATTGTTTTTCTTCTTTTGTTTGTATGGTTATGGAAAATATTAGGTTGCATACTATACAATTTTCATGCCATCGAAACAATATCTATTTCTTGGTTATTTATGAATTTATATGGTAATTTATGTCGATATATTTGCGGGATTTTATTAGACAGCATCATGTATATTTTCATTATTTATTTTTTCCCTGTAATTTTTTTAATTTTTTTACAGATATATTTATTTACTGACAAATGTTGTTAGGGCTTGTTCACACAGAGTTTTGACTCCGTTTTAACATCCGCTTTGTAGATGCGTCTCAGGGACCAACAGGACGGACCCAGAGACGCGTCTAACAATTAGCAGTGAGTTTAACACTGCGGGCAATGAGGAACAGGCAGCGGCGGTCACATGAGAGATCGCCGCTGCGTATTTGCCCTGCGCCTGTCGGGTCTGTCTTGCAGATGCGATCAAAGAATTGCATGTCAAAACTCTGTGTGAACAAGCCCTTACAGTGTTTATGAATTTTGTACTTTAAATATTGTTTTTAGAATCTAATGTATTAGGGATTTCTCACTCATTTTATCATCCTATGTCATGTAAATCGATTAAAATTAAGGGTAGATTTACATGTCGGACCACCTATGCAACTTACATGATTGTTTGTCCATGTAGTAAGATCTATGTTGGAGAGACCACTATGGAGGTTAGAGAACATATTAATAAGCATAAGAGCACCATAAGTAGAAAAATGATGAATTGAATGTAATCACTATTTCTCAATTGAGATTCAGGATTATAGATCATTTTCCACGTTTAAGACGGGGTGGTGACCGTGAAAAGTTATTATTGAGAAAGGAATTTAAATGGATATTTGAGTTGAAATCTTCATATCTGACTGGACTAAATATTTAAATATAATAAATATTGAATTTAATACCAATAAGATCTAGAGCTTCCCAGGTATTGATATTGTGCCTTAATTGTGCTTTAATTGTTTTTAATGTCATTTTGTTTTTATCTAACGATTTTTTGCACTTCACTTATACATATGTATTTTCTATGTCTACATAGGCTATAGATGGAAGAATGGGACCAAATGGGCTGACCTTTTTTGTTCACTTTGCATCTCTCTCTGATGTTATTATAGGAGTAGAAACATATCCGTATATTTTTATAACCATGGTGATTTGTATCCAGTATTGTGGTCCGATAATTTGGGACACTATGATACATGGGTTAAGGATGGGTTGCCTTATGATATCCAGCACATCATCCCATGCTCACTTATCGGGTGTTGTGTGGTGATGAAAGTGCCATCGTTACTAGGGAGGGTTAGTGCGTTTTGACATCCCTCTACCCTGATGCACGATGTTGGATATATTGGCATAATGACCCTGTATGCCCAATTATTATATTATACCCTAGGACCGTTAAGCATTAGGTAATTAAAAAGTGGTTTTTATTTAAGCATTATGTGGTTATTCGTAGCCATTATATCTCTACATATAATTTAACATCGGGAGATGTGAGCATGGAGCATGCGCCCTGGCTGCGCCGAGTCTGATAACTCCATTGCAGTACGTGCCCTTACGGACATGCGCACTAAGAACTTGTGAGGAGATGCCTTCACTTGACATGCGCATGGTCTTTGGACTTGCGCAGTTCATGTATGGGAACGCTGAGTTCAGTGCAGTTTTCCGATTGGTCCCACGTATGAAAATATTGTGAGTATTGGAGACTTTTTTAATGATTTGTATTTAAAATTTATTCTTATTGGATGTTTTTGTATACATTGTTACACAACAATTGATTGGATGATTTGAATAAGGAGTGTTTATTTTGGAAACATATATATTTTCACAATTGAAGCATTATAGGTATGCTTGAAAAAGGCTCTGCTGTGTCTGTTTTGAGCCGAAACGTCGCACCATGTTTGTATTCATAATTCTTCATTAAAGAAGCAGTTCTTATGCTGAAGTCCGGTTGAATTTTTTTGGCTTGAACATAAGCAACCAGTCAGGAAGTAGAGAGGAGGAAGAATTTTATTCAGGAGCCTTGTCTTCTGGTGTCTCCTGTGTGATGAGCAGTACAGGTTACCATAGAAATGTTGGGATTTCCTTGCACTTTCCTTCTTCTTGGAGTAAGGAGGTTGGACAGGTTTTTATTGGGTCACTGGGTGATTTATGTTTGCGAAGTTTATCTCTCATCAGTTTACAATATTGTTCATTATAATCATATTGTTAGGGCTAGGCAGCATTCAGCTTGCAGGGAGCAATGTTCTGCACCAGCTGACTTGCGAACCCACCCTGAGAGACATACTGCTAGGAGCTCGTTGACTGATAGAGGTCCAGCCACCCTGGACAGAGGGCGTGTCGCAGCGGCCAATGGGAGGGCCCGGAGTCCGCACCAAGTAGCTAAAGGGACCGTGTTCGGGCACAACATTTAAACTTCCTGCAGACTGAAGGCTGCGCCTGTGATACTTTCCTGGCTGCCTTTACTTACCCATTCTTGATTGTTTGTTGCTTTATCTGTGTACCAGACCTCTGCTTGTTTTCTGGTCTCGGCTTGTGCTCTGATTTTGCTCGCTAACGCTTGTGTTTCTGACTCCTGGCTTGTTTACTGGTTTCTCTCTTTGGTTCTGATTTATGGCCTGACATTACTGATCTGTTGCTGACCCAAACTGACACTCCAAGTTGGAGTCAAGTAGGCAGGGACAGATGTGACATATATATTCTGTGTTTATGAAACATAACATTTGTTCGATTTAGTAACAGTATTTCGAGATATGCTTAACAGCAGTCACATGGAGCATAGGAGCTCCAGACTCATTGCTCCATCACACTCAGCATTCAGGATCTGCTGCCGGACAAGAGGCATTATGACTTAGAATCTGGCCTCTTGAGTAAAGTCCTTGAAAAATTACAGATAAATTCCTATAAATAATATGTGATAGTGACACAGAGAGACTGATAACTACTGTTAGTTAAATTAACAAAACGAAATTCACCAGACACCAAGTATAACAAAAAAAGATTTAAACAGAGTGAGAAAAAGGAAATGTGTTTTAACAATCCTCTAAGTTCAAAACAGAACATGTAATATTCACAGCAGGATGATGGGAAATTACTCAGCGGTTACATCAGGAAAGGAATGGGAGGTCATGGAAAAAGACAGTTCTATGGAAGGTGACAATTATAACATTTTCCATGTGCAAAATAAAACACTAATTTTATTTTCTGTTTAGTTACAATTGTCCTCCCTCCCTTCAAAATGACAAAATAATGGATAATGCAGTGTCTACCTCTAAGTCTCCAGTAAGAGAGAAATGTAAGATCACTCCACATAAGGTTTTACCTTTTATTACAATATGTAGATCAATGTTTAATCTTTACATGAACACAATACAGAATTTGGCCATTGTTATTTGCATCAGTAATTGTAAGAACACCAGGAGCAGGTCCAAAGTTGGAAGACATGATAATCTGTAAGCCAAAACTAGGAGAGGAACATTAACAAATACTGATGTAAATGTGAATGGGACTTTACAGCTTACTATCTCTTATATGTTAAATTTTGTTTCTACCTTTTATGGGGAGCATGTACAGACATTTTATATCTCCCCATCTTGCTAAGATATAGAACCAGGCTTTCACATCTCCAAGAACACTCAATTTATTTTTTGAAGCCATCAATTAGTGAGTTTTTGGATATGTTTTGGGGTCTTTACCATTTTACATCTTTCTAGCTGTTAATCTAATAGCTTCCTCAAGCAACATCTGAAAAAATGAAAAATTAATCCATAATATCTAACTAAAGAGATATTAGGTGATACAACAAGAAAATGACCAAAAGAACAAAAAAAAATTAATAGTTGAGAAATTTAAATAGTGACTTTTCTGATAAAATTTCAAAATTTTACTTAACTTAAACCCACTTAAAGATCATGCATATAGCTTTTCTCCTCGATGAATTCTCTCATGTATAACAAGATATGATTGACTGGCAAAGCATTTCCCACATTCTGAACAAAGATATGGCTTCTCTCCTGTGTGACTTCTCATATGCGTAAGAAGATCTGTTTTACTTATAAAGCATTTCCCACATTCTGAACAGGAATATGGCTTTTCACCTGTGTGAATTCTCTCATGTTTCGCAAGACTTGACTTATCAGCAAAACATTTCCCACATTCTGAACAGGAATACGGCTTCTCCCCTGTGTGACTTCTCTCATGTATTACATGCTGTGATTTATTTGTAAAGCACTTCCCACATTGTAAACATGAAAATCGCTTTACTCCTGTGTGAATTCTTTCATGTTTAACAAGACTTGATTTCTCCGTGAAACATTTCCCACATTCTGAACATGTATAGGGCTTCTCACCTGTGTGAATTCTCTCATGTTTTACAAGACTTGATTTATCGGTAAAACATTTCTCACATTCTGAACAAGGGTATGGCTTCTCTCCAGTATGACTTCTCCTCTCATGTGTTATTAGCTGGGATTTATTTGTAAAGCACTTCCCACATAGTGAACATGAATAGGGCTTCTCTCCTGTATGAGTTCTCTCATGCACAATCAGACATGATTTATTAGAAAAATATTTCCCACATTCAGAACATGAAAATGGTTTTTCTCCCGTGTGAGTTCTCTCATGTATAATAAAGTGTGATTTTCTCTTAAAGCATTTACCACAATCAGAACATGAATATGGCTTCTCTCCTGTGTGAATTCGCTTATGTCTACCAAGACTTGATTGATCTGCAAAACACTTCTCACATTCTGTGCATGGGTATGGCTTTTCTCCTGTGTGGATTCTCTCATGATTAACAAGATGTGATTTCTTTGCAAAACGCTTCCCACATAGTAAACAGGAATATGGCTTCTCTCCTGTGTGACTTCTCTCGTGTACAATGAGACATGATTTAGTACTAAAACATTTCCCACATTTTGAACATGAATGTGACTTTTCTCCTCTGTGACTTTTCTCATGTACAATGAGATAGGATTTAGTAGTAAAACATTTCCCACATTCTGAACATGAATATAGCTTTTTGCCTATGTGACCTTGATCATGTACAACAAGTTCGAATTTACCATATTGGGAACATGAATTTTGCTTCAACCCTGTGTGATTTTTTTTATCTCTATCAAGACTTGCTTGACCTAGAGAGTATTTCTCGCTATCTGAGCAGGAGTATAGCTTCTCTCCTGTGTGGATTGCATCGTGGCTAACAAGTTCTGATTTATTTTTAAATACCTTCCCACATTCTAAACAGGAGTATTGTGTCTTTTGTGGGTCAGTTCTTCTTTGTTTAAGAATATCTGAGCTTTTTGTAGACTGTTTACCACAATAAACCCTTTATCCTTTTTCTGGTCTTGACTTTGCGTAACAATCTGTAGTTGGTGAACAGGAGGTTCTTTATGATGAGAAATATAAGAAGATAGATCTGTACTCTGTAGTTGATAAGGCGAAAGTCCCTCATAATGAAGAGTATTTGAAGACAGATCTGTACTCTGAAGCCCTGGATGAACATTATGGCTAATGAGGTTTTCTCCTGCAGAGTGATATATGGTATCTCCATCTTCTTCTTTAAAATTTAGAAATAACAAGTGTCCCTCGGCACTTTGACTACGATGTTCTGTTAAGATCAATAACGGATTTCAATATTTGTTGTAAAACACAAAGCAAACAAGTTTATAACATTGCAATAATAGCGGTTAAACACACAGTTTTGTTCGGTAAATCTGTCATTTAAAGTGGTTTTCTAGCTACAAAGAGATCTATACCGGTGGGGACAGCAAAAACAAGCACTTTTGCTATTGGTTTGCATTACCTAAATCATTCGTATTGCAGATATGAGCTAATCTGTGTGTCTAGAGCAGTGTTTCTCAACCCCAGTCCTCAGGACCCACCAACAGGTCATGTTTTCAGGGTCTCCCACTGAATGCACTGACAATAGTTATATCACCTGTGCAGAATGCACTGACAATAATGATATCACCTGTGCAACACTGAGGAAAGCCTGAAAACCTGACCTGTTGGTGGGTCTTGAGGACTGGAGTTGAGAAGCACTGGTCTAGAGCTAAATCAGCAGCCTGAGGTCGGGTCATGCCCCCTTTTCTGTAATTGGCTGCCTGTTATTTATTTCAGCTCTGCTGGGACACATTCCATGGATGGGACACGGCCATTGTGCGGTGATTGCCTGCCTACACTCTGTGCTTACTCCCCTCTGAGCTGTGAAAAATGAAAGTGAAACAGCTTTCTGTGCTGGCTGCTGGCTGTGTAATAAAAGCTGCCTGAGCTCCTCTCTGCTCATCTCCAAGCTTTATGTGAAGGATCTGAGTATCTAGCTATTAGATTCACTCCCCCCACCCATATAACACAGCCTTATAAACTACTACACTACCCCTCTAACTCCTGCCTGGTAACAGAGTTGGGAGCAGACTGCATTTTTCACATTTGTTTAATCAGTTCAAGCTTGTGGAGGGAGGTGATAGCTCTGCAGACATCAGATCAGAGCCCCCGCCGCATAACTGCGGAAATTCGATGGCTGAACATGGCAGTGGGAAACCTTGTGAAGGCTTCCATTGCTGCCATGTTTTCGTTTGCCCCACTTTCGGCCCAAGGCAGGAAGTGGGGAAACCGCCATCTTGGTACACCCTTTGTCTATGCAATGCATTAGGCTGTATAAATGATCACACCCCCAAGTGGTGAAGTGGGAGGGGGGACTCAAAGTTAAAGTAAAAAAAAAAAAGTTTTAAAGTATAAAAAAAATTAAAAGTTCAAATCACCCCCCTTTCGCCATTTTACCAATAAAATAAATAAAATAGTAAAAAAGTTACACATATTTGGTATTGCTGTGTCCGAAAAAGTCCAATTAAAATATAACATCGCTTATCCCGTACGCTGAACACTGAAGAAGAAAAAAATTCCAAAACGTCAAAATTGCGTTTTTTTGGTCATTTCCTGTCCTATAAAAATTGGAATAAAAGTGATAAAAAAAGTCGCATGTGTTACAAACTGCTAGCAATAAAAAGTACACTTTAGCCCACAAAAAATGCATCCTCACCGATGTCCGTAGCTGTTAGCATAAAAAAGTTATTGGTCACATAAAATGGTGCAAATTTCAAAAATAGAAAATGTTTGGAATTTTTTTACGCCACCAAAACATAACAGAAACCATACATGTTTGGTATTGGCAGATGCGTATCATCCTGTAGAATACAAATAACATATCACTTTTACCGAAGATTGAACACAGCAAAAACAAACTCCCGCAAACAAGGCGCAAGTAAATTTTTTTCACATTTTGCCCCACGTAGAATTTTTTTGCGGGTTCCCAGTAGATTCGATGGTACTTGTACAACTTGTCCCACTAAATAAAAGCCCTCATATGTCTATGTAGGTGAAAAAAAAATAAAATGTTATAGCCAGGGCAGTTCCTAGGCTAAACTGCACTCAGAGCGAGGTGAAGAAATTTCGCCCTCCCCTCCCCCACATAACATAATGCGACACAATGCATCACCATCAACCAAATCTAAAATATACAAAAAGTTTTAACACAATGTGCTACGTATAAAACTACTAAATAATAGTCATACAGTAACCAAATAACAGTGCTACACAAAACCAGAGTCCCAGGCTAATAGTGCCAATGTCGTACTAAGAACACATATCACCAGCACATAGTGACCGAATAATACCACAACACCGTGACCACATATCACCACCATATAGTGACTGACTACCGCAACACCGTGACCACATATCACCACATAGTGACTGAATAATACAACATACCATTACTGAATACAAACCATTATACTACAACTAATATTTCTGTCAAACAGTGGATACCAATTGTACACATGCTCTGCAGACATATAATCGATTACAGTAAAGTTACATCCAGGCACTTACAGGAGACGTCTCTGAAGAGTTGTTCTCTTTCTCTTCTTCTCCATCTGTCCCAGGCCGCCATGACAACTACTCCCGACTCTTCACTGTAAAATGTACAAAACAAACATCTTAGACTCCTCACTTTATCAGCACTTCTCTACCAATTCCTACCTCTATACAAACTCCCCATCTAGAGCATCTCATATAGTAGCCATGTAATATGCCCCCTGTAGCCAGACAATAGCCCCTGTAGCCATGTAGTAGCCCATGTAGCCAGAAACTGGGCCCCTATACCCAGGTAGTAGTCCCTTATAGCCAGGTAGATGCCCCTATACCCAGGTAGTAGCCCCTTATAGTCAGGTAGATGCCTCTGTAGCCAGGTGATGCCCCTTATAGCCAGGTAGATGCCTCTGTAGCCAGGTGATGCCCCTTGTAGCCAGTAAATGCCCCCCTTGTAGCCAGAAGATGCCCCCCTTGTAGCCAGGTGATGCACCCCTTGTCGCCAGGTGATGCACCCCTTGTAGCCAGGTGATGCCCGCCCTGTAGCCAGTAGATGCCCCCACTGTAGCCAGTAGATGCCCGCCCTGTAGCCAGTAGATGCCCGCCCTGTGGCCAGTAGATGCCCCTCTGGCCAGTAGATGCCCCCTTTTGGCCAGTAGATGCCCCCATGTAGCAAGGTCATGCCCCCCTGTAGCAAGGTCATGCCCCCTTTGTAGCCAGTAGATGCTGCCCTGTAGCCAGTGATGCCCCTGTGGCCAGTAGATTCCCCCCGTAGCCAGCCTGATGCCCCCCTGTAGCCAGTGATGCCCCCTGTAGCCAGTGATGCCCCCTGTAGCCAGTGATGCCCATATAGCCAGTGATGCCCCCCTGTAGCCAGTAGATGCCACCCCTTGTAGCCAGTAGATCCCCCCCTTGTAGCCAGTAGATGCCCCCCCTTGTAGCCAGTGATGCCCCCTGTTGCCTTATGCTCCCCTGTAGCCAGTGATGCCCCCCCTTAGACAGTAGATGCCCCCCTGTAGCCAGATGCTCCCCTGTAGCCAGTGATGCCCCCCTGTAGCCAGTAGATGCCCCCATGTAGCCAGTAGATGCCCCATGTAGCCAGTGATGCCCCCTGTAGACAGTAGGTGCGATCCTGTTGCCAGTGATGTCCCCCTGTAGCCAGTGATGCCCCACTGTAGCCAGGTGATGCCCCCCCTGTAGCCAGGTGATGCCCCGCTGGCCAGTAGATGCCCTCTTGTAGCCAGTGATGCCCCTGTAGCCAGTAGATGCCCCTGTAGCCAGTAGATGCCCGCCCTGTAGCCAAGTGATGTCCCTCTGGCCAGTAGATGCCCCCTTGTAGCCAGGTGATGCCCCTCTGGCCAGTAGATGCTCCTTTGTAGCCAGGTAATGCACCTCTGGCAGGTAGATGCCCCCATGTAGCCAGGTGATGCCCCTCTGGCCAGTAGATGCCCCCTTGTAGCCAGTTATGCCCCTCTGGCCAGTTTATGCCCCCATGTAGCCAGTGATGCCCCCTGTAGCCAGTAGATGTCCCCTGTAGCCAGTAGTTGGCCCCCTTGTAGCCAGGTGATGCCCCGCTTGTAGCCAGTAGAAGCCCCCCTGTAGCTAGTAGATGCCCCCCTGCAGCCAGTAGATGGCCCCTGTAGCGAGGTGATGCCCCTCTGGCCAGTAGATGCCCCCTTGTAGCCAGGTGATGCCCCTCTGGCCAGTAGATGCCCCCTTTTAGCCAGGTGATACCCCTCTGGCCAGTAGATGCCCCCCTGTAGCCAGTAGATGCCCCCCTGTAGCCAGTAGATGCCCCGTAGCAAGGTCATGCCCCCTTTGTAGCCGGTAGATGCCCCACTAGCCAGTATATGCCCCCCTGTAGCCAGTAGATGCCCACCCTGTAGCCAGGTGATGCCCCACTGGCCAGTAGATGCCCCCTTGTAGCCAGTAGATGACCCCCAGTAGCCAGTGATGCCCCACTGTAGCCCGTAGATGCCGCCCTGAAGCCAGTAGATGCCGCCCTGTAGCCAGTGAACCCCTGTAGCCAGTGATGCCCCTGTGGCCAGTAGATTCCCCCCTGTAGCCAGCCTGATGCCCCCCTGTAGCCAGTGATGCCCTCTGTAGCCAGTGATGCCCAATATAGCCAGTGATGCCCAATATAGCCAGTGATGCCCCCCCTGTAGCCAGTAGATACCCCCTGTAGCCAGTGATGCCCCCCATAGACAGTAGATGCTCCCCTGTAGCCAGTGATGCCCCCCTGTAGCCAGTAGATGCCCCATGTAGCCAGTGATGCCCCCATGTAGCTAGTGATGCCCCCTGTAGACAGTAGATGCTCTCCTGTAGCCAGTGATGTCCCCACTGTAGCCAGTGATGCCCCCCTGTAGCCAGATGATGCCCCTCTGGCCAGTAGATGTCCCCCTTCTAGCCAGTAGATGCCCACTTCTAGCCAGTAGATTCCCCCTTCTAGCCAGTAGATGTCCCCCTTCTAGCCAGTAGATGCCCCCCCTCTAGCAGTAGATGCCCCCCTTCTAGCCAGTAGATGCCCCCTTCTAGCCAGTAGATGCCGTTGCAGCCAGTAGATGCCCCTGTAGCCAGTAGATGCCCCCCTTGTAGCCAGTAGATGCCCCCTTGTAGCCAGTAGATACCCTCCTTGTAGCCAGTAGATACCCTCCTTGTAGCCAGTATATGCCCCCCTTGTAACTAATTATAAAATAACAAAAAAAATACTCACATCGGTCCGCGCGTCCTGGTCCCGAGCTGCTGAGCGGAGTAAGCGGCGTGACGTCATCACACCGCTTACGCTGCACGCAGCTCCCAGGGATCTTACACGGCCGGCAGAGCTGCCGACCGAGCAGATCCCAGCGTCGCAGGAGGCACGGTGAAAGCCGTAGATGCCGATAGAGGGGAGGAGACAGGAGGGGAACGATCCGTCCCGTCTCCTCCTTGCACCAGCAGCTGCTGGCTCTGCGCGACTGTTATAAAACAGCCGCGCAGAGTCAGGGGCGATCCTCCAGGCGGGCGAGGTGTGCGGGCGAGGTGTGCGGTCGCGGCGCCCCCCTAAGGTGAGCAGAGCCTTGGCGCCCCGAGCAATCGCCCGCCTCTAGGAACGGCCCTGGTTATAGCTTTCAGAAGGCGAGGAGGAGAAAAATGAAGAGTAATGTTTTTTTTCTTTGGAGGGATTAAAGGGTTAAGTTTCCTCTACTTATCCAAAAACTTCTCTGGGAATTATTTAAGAGCCAAGAAAAAGCAACATAGGCTTAGTTATAGTCTATAAAGCCTGATCATTTAAAATTCCTATTTGACTACAGAAGGTAACATGTTGGGATGACAAAGGTTCTTCCCCTAACTTAGTCACTCTTAAAGGGGTTTTGCATAGTTGCCAACTTTTGAAAATGAAAAAGCAGGAGATATTAGTGGGCGGCGCGCCGCGGCAAAAAATTGCATGGACACGCCCATCTTGACGGTATGCCACGCCCCTTCAAAAAGCCACACCTACTCCACCTAACTGCATAACGGCTTTGGAAGAAAGCCAGGTAGATGCCCTTATAGCCAGGTAGTAGCCCCCCATAACCAGGTAGTGCCCCTTACAGGCAGGTAGATGCCCCCTTGTAGCCAAATAGATGCCCTCTCTGTAGCCAGGTAGAGCCAAATTTGTAGCCAGGTAGATGCCCCCCTTTGTTAGCCAGGTAGATGCCCCCCATTGTTTGCCAGGCAGTGCCCCCACCGTTTGCCAGGGATATGCCGCCATTGTTTGCCAGGTAGATGCCCCCATTGTTTGCCAGGTAGATGCCCCCATTGTTTGCCAGGTAGATGCCCCCATTGTTTGCCAGGTAGTGCCCCCCCTGTTGGCCAGGTAGATGCCCCATTGCTTTCCAGGTAGTGCCCCCACTGTTGCCAGGTAGATGCCCCGTTGCTTTCCAGGTAGTGCCCCACTCGTTGCCAGGTAGATGCCCCCGTCGTTTGCAGGTAGTGCCCCATCGTTAGCCAGGTAGCCCCCCATTGTTAGCCAGGTAGTGCCCCCATTGTTGCAGGTAGACCCCATGTAGCCGTTAGTGCCCCCATTAGTAGCCAGGTAGTGCCTCCATTGTTAGCCAGGTAGTGCCCCCCATTGTACGCCGGGTAGTGCCACCAATTGTAGCCAGGTATTGCCCCATTGTTAGCCAGGTACTGCCTCTCTGTTGCCAGGTAGTGCCCCTCATTGTTAGCCAGGTAGTGCCCCTCTGTTGCCAGGTATTGCCCCCATTGTAGCCAGGTAGACCCCCCCATTGTAGCCAGGTAGACCCCCCATTGTAGCCAGACAGTGCCCCCTTAAAACTAATAAAAATAAAATAATAAAATCCACTTACCTGACCAGGCTCCTGCAGAGCGGCCAGCTCCAGCCGATCTCCTCAGCGTCACAGGGGAAGGGAGTGCAGCCGCGCGTCACTTCCCCTGTGACGCTGACATGTGTGTACGGCGCACAGCGGCGCCGGACATACAGGGGGAGGAGGCAGGAGGGCGCGATCCCTTGCCTCCTCCCTGCTCAGCGAGGTTCCGGGCGGGTGAAGCGGGCGCAGCGCCCGCTTCACCCGCTGTGGGAACGGACCGGCGGCGCCAGAGTAGCGCACCAGCGTACTCCGGCGCCGCGGTCATTTAAAGGACCCCCCCTGCTGGCGTTGGGAGGAATGCCAACTCCCCCGGGAGGGCGGGGGGGACCCCAAATAGCGGGACCCCCCCCGCCAAAAACGGGAGAGTTGGCATGTATGGGGTTTTGCCACAAAGTAAAATTGACGTGGGAAGCTTGAAAATGAAATAAACATTTTCAGCATTCATTATTGTTAAAAATTCTGCACCGTTTTTGTTTTAGCTGCTCCTTTAGTGATCCATTGTTTACAGCTCGTCTCCAGGGGATGCGACCAGGGCTGAGAGCTCCTCAGTCCTAGTCAGACATGCTCAGACATCACCTCTCCTCTCAGGCAGCTACTGAGTGTTCAAACCCCAGGTGCTGTCACTATACTCCCATCCTCTGTACTCCTTAGTAATTAGTCAAACAGTGCAAATAAATAAAAAAGAAACCTCAATGAGGTATGTGCATTGATAAAGAGAAAAAAAAAACAGGTTTGGTTCCTGCAGGGATTTGAACCTAGGACCCTTGTGCCAGGATGCAAAATCTTTACCTCTGAGCTACTCACAATGCTTTATATAAACAGACCTTTCTTTGATTACAGAGAGGAAAGGCATGGTGATGTCATCCTGCTGGGTCACATGATAGGCAATTCAAACAAATGACACACGCCTCCTTCTGAGCACAGAGAGCTGAAGAGCTGGATGCACGAGGTATGAAATGAGTTCATGACAAAACCCCTTTAACTTTTTTTTTTTTTTATAACAAATGTTTATTGAGTTTTTCCAATGAAATAGTACAGGAAATAACAAACAGACTTAATACATCTCCATCCAACATGACTGAGGTCGCACAAACAACGACATTAATTAACATGACCTAACATAATAGTAGTCAAGCCTGTTAAACTCTTTATGGTGTGTGCACATGTCCGTCCTCTCTGAGTTCACAGAACTAGTTTGCGTCAAACTGTCTCCCCTGCTTCGCCCATCCTCCCCTGTTAAAGTGTTCAGAGTCTTAATCTACCTGAAGACCCGCAGATTCTGTAGATTCTCCCTGCAATACCAGCCTGTATACTGGAATGGTTGCATTAAAGTTTTGAGTTCACTGTCCGAATAGTGGGCTTCTATAAATTTACGCCAACGTCTGAAAAAGCCAGCCATGCGAGTTTCTTTGCATCGCTCAGTTTCCATTTTATCCTCAGTGAGATCAATTTTCATCTGATCCTCTATCATGGATATTGGTGGCAGAGACAGTTTAAGCCAAAAAGTCAAAAGGCATCTTTTAGCTACCAGAATGGCTATGTGGATAGCTGCCAGTACTACCTAGCTTCCTCCAGCCGCCTCCATCTCTCCCTCCTCTGGGGGCCTAGGGCAATGAAATATCAACAGATCATGATGTTTATACAGTACCACATTGAAGTGGACTTTGATATAGGCTACAAAACCGTCCCAATACTTCTGCGCAAATGCGCATTCCCACAGACTGTGCCATACGTCAGTCTTGTGGGTTTCGCACTTAGGGCAGTGTTGCAGTCTTTTAGGAAATCCCGGTGTGGGGAGCAAATTAAAACCATAGATTGCATTGTGCGCAATCTTTAGCTGTTTTTCCCTCCAGTTCGCGCAAACCACATGTTTTTTTACTGTCACCAGACCGCGAGTAATCCTATCCGGCAGATCATCGTCATTCAGACGTCGGGCCCAAAACCGAAAGGCGTGTGACTCCATACATTTAAATAACCACCTTCTCATGACTTCATAGAGCCCAGCTAGGCGACAGTCGCGCTTGTGTGAGTCTATAAAACTATCATAGGTGTTCGGGGAAGTTTTCCTTGATACATCTCTCAGTCTAGAAGTGCAAAAATAATAAAGCTGATGTGCGGCAAACAATTGCGAGTTGGGGAGAGAAAATTTGGCCACCATTTCCTGGGGTGTAAGCCATCTCTGCTTCGTATCATGCATGAGTTGACCTGCCACCACCAGGCCCCGCTCCCTCCATTTTGCAAACATTGGATTCAATTGCCTGTAGGGAAAATCTGGATGATCCCATATAGGCATTCCTTTAGACATCAAAAAGGAAAGGTCCAGGCGTTTCCGGATCTCTTTCCATACCATGATCGTGTCCCGGAGGACCGTAGAGGACTTTATTGGTAGTGGTAGGTTGGAAAATTTGGTGTGTAGGAGGGCACGAGGATGCCAAGGGCGCATGAGTTCCCCTTCTATTACCCAATTTGAATATCGATTAAGGCCTCCCGACCAGTCCACAACGTGGCGTGCTAAGCTCGCTAGATTCTAACGTTTGGAAGGTTTAACTCCCCCCCCTTTGATGAGGGTAACATTAATTTGTTTAGAGCTATGCGTGGTTTCTTCCCCACCCAGATAAACTTCAAAAATATTGAGTTAATTTTATTGATATCGGAGTGCTTCAAAAGAAAAGGAAGGGTCTGAAGGGGAAAACTGATCATTTTTATGGCATGGCATCTGCCCGTCATAGATAGGGGGAAGAGATTTCCAATGCGCCAGGTCCTGGGAGATCTTGTAAATAATGGGAGGGAAGTTCAATCTATAAATGGAGCTTGCGGTTTTACCTATGTTTATGCCCAAGTAGGTAATATGGTCTGGGGTCGTATCAAGATCCAGGCCTAGGCTTTGCCAGTCCGGTGTCGGCAAGTCCACTCCTAAATTTAGAAGTTCGCTCTTAGAGGGATTCACCTTGTAACCAGAGAGGTTACCAAATGGCTAAGGGCGTCAGAAACTTGCGTCAGGTGTGTCATGGGGTTTGACATAAACAGGATCAAATCGTCCGCAAAAAGAGCAGTCTTAATCTCCTCAGTGCCAATTCTAATCCCTGAGAAGAGATCCAAATCCTCCAGGAGTCTCGCCAGGGGTTCAAGAGCTAGGTCAAAGAGGAGGGGCAACAGAGGGCATCCCTGCCTGTTCCCCTTCTGCAAGCAAATTGGCACAGATATGAAACCAGGGGTATGAACCCGTCTTCGGGGGTTAGAGTAATAGGGAAAAAAAAAGTCCGGAACCCCTGAAAATTTCCGACCCTATCCAGGGACCCCAAAACCACCCCCATCGAACATTGAAAAGGCCTTTTCGGCATCTAAGGTTTGGGGGAAGGGCCCTTTAGTTGATTCTCCATTACGACGGGCCTTTCAAAATTTCCCACAGCTCCTCATCCCTTAATAAAACCCTTTTGTGAGAGGCCAATCACAAGGGGCATGAGTTCCGCCAGCTGGTTTGCCCTGATTTTTGATAATATTTTCTGAACCACATCTATAAGTGATATGGGCCGATATGAGGCCGGGGCAAGAGGGTCCTTCCCTTTTTTTGGTATATATTTTTTTTTTTTTTTTAAACAAATTTTATTGAAGAGAGCAGTCAAACATGTCCACATATCGTAATCATAGAGTACACAGTTTTGCATAATCACAACGTTTAGACAGAAAAATCAACCAGCATAGACCATCCCTTTTCCCCTTTTTTTAAATTTTCTCCCAACCCCCAAATCCCCGACAAAAACCCCCCCAAACCCCCTAAAATAAAACTTTGCTAGTAAAAACCTCTGTGCACTGCCCCTTCCTTCTCATTTTTCAAAATTTTGTTTCCAAGGTCCCTTTTTTGCTTTTCTAAGAGTTAATTTCGTTTACTGAAACGGTTGAGAATGGGAGGTATTTGGAGTTGTGTATTATTGGAGAAAAAGATCCCCCATTTTTTCAAAAAAACTTTTAGAGTCCCTATCTTTTTTCCCTTTTCTCCCTCCAGTTTTTCAAACAAGGTTTTTTTTAAAAAAGGCCCGCCATTCTGGAACAATGGGAACAGGGGCAAGCCCGTCCTCAGCAGGCATTTTTTTGCTGCCAGGTGTCACATGAATTCCCCCGCATGGATCAAATTCTCTTTTTTTCCCTCGCTGGGGTGTTGCTTTGTAACAAAGTGGGGAAAAAGCCCCCGAGGGTCCAAAAAAATCCAATGATTCATTTTTCCTTTTATGAAACCCCTTTAACTTGTGCCAGAACCCTGACTATGGACAAAACCACAATGCAAAGGAAAAGATTAGCAAATTCTGGCACACTTTGGGGTGCCTGCAAAAAGTCAAAATCCCCCCAAACCTTTAATGTTAAAAGGGTATATTGCCCCATGTGCCACTTAACAAGGTCTCCTCCTGTTCATTTATCACTGCCTTCTGAACTAATGTAAAGCCCTTGAGTATCTTGGTCGCTAAAAACTTATTTGAATTGTGTTCCCCCCTTTGAAAAAAACATCGGGTAAAGCTGTGTCTTTTTCCCTAGATTAAAGTAGATGTTCGTAGGGAGCCTCTGCTTTCCCCCCTTTGAGAAACCAAAACTCCTCCCTTTCCCCTAGTGACGTAGGTGTGCAAAACTGGTAACAGAAACTCTCAATTTGCTTGTATTGAAATATTTGATTTATTCCCAAGTGAAATTTATCTTCCAGCTGCCCTGCCAGCTAAGGAGGGATCCACTAGGAGAAGATAGAATATCCCCTAACGTCCTGATCCCCTTCTGACGCCATTTATGAAACCGTTTATTGTCTCTTCCCGGAAGAAAAGAGAGCATCTCCCACAGGGGTAAAAATCCCGATATGTACATTGGTCTCCTATACAGCTTTCTGACATGTCGCCAAGTGGCTAGCGTATCCCTCAGAAGCATACTTTGTCTGATTTCTCTAGAATGTAATCTCACAGGTGAGTGAAGTAGGGCCACTAAGCTCTCAGGTTTGGCCAACTGCGTTTCCAGGTCTGTATTGGAGAAGTAACTTGTATCCAACAACCAATCTCTAACATGCCTCCACATAGCCTACAAATTGTATAATCGGATATTTGGTAATTGTGCCCCTCCCTTGGCCCTCCCCATAATCAATTTGGGATAGCTGATACAGGAGAGCTTATCCTTCCAAATAAATTTCATAAATGCCCTTCGGAGCAAGTTAATATCTGTGTGCCTAAGAAGGAGCGGCAGGTTCTGGAGAAGATAGAGTAACCTCGCGAAGCTCACCATTTTAATCAACTGAATTCTACCCATTATGGACAGGGGTAAATCCTTCCATCTGTCTAATTCCTTCAAAATTTTGGCTATCAGCGGGGGATAATTCAATTGGAAGGTCAGGGCCCCCTTCGTACCTAGCCTTATCCCTAGATATCTCATGGAATTCACCACCTCCACCCCTATTACCCGCCTATGTAGATTCCTTGTAGCAATTGGCGTTTTTCTTTATTAATTTTGAATCCTGAAAATTCTCCAAATTTTTCCATCTCACTCGGCAATCTTTCCAAATGTTGTTCTGGATTGTCCATGAAAAGGAGCATGTCATCCACAAAGCAAGTGACTTTAATCTCCTGGGATGCAATCTTGATGCCCTTGAAAACATTGCTATTGATTAGATGTAGAGCCAATGGTTCCAGGGCGATATTGAACAACATAGGTGAAAGAGGCACCCCTGGCGTGATCCTTTTTGTAGGGAGATTGGTAGGGAGATAAATCCAGGAGTGTGGACTCCAGCCTGCGGGGATTGATACATTGCTGTGAGGTAGTTCCTAAAGTCACACACACACACACACACACACACACACACTAACACTATGTTTAGCCATCCAGGTGACATTATCGTAGGCTTTCTGCCGCATCATGCCCACTAGTGGCCGGGAGCCCCTCAGCAATGTAATTCCTTCCTATTGCGTCTTGTGGACCACACACAACTGCTCTAACATCTTGAGCACGCTCGTCGATCTTTCCCTGCGACCAATCCCATTTTGGTGTATCCCTATTAAGTTGGGGCATCAAGCTTGACAATCTATTTGCTAAAACTTTAGATATTATTTTAATATCTTGGTTGATCAAAGAGATAGGGCAATAAGATTCTGGGCGCAGGGGGTCCTTTCCTTTTTTGTGGATAACCTTGATGTACGCCATATCTCCAGACTGAAGCATAGATTGACTTTGGAAAGCTCCCCGAGAGATTGAGGCCACACACATGGCAGACACTTTCCTTTGTTAAAATTTTGTAGAAGTCCCCTGAGAGGCCATCTGGACCCGGGGCCTTGGCCAATGGGATACATTTTATGACTTCCTCAATGTCCTCCGCTGTAAGGTCCGCATTCAGCATATCTCTCTCTTCCTCCAAGAGCCTATTTAACTTAATCTTGCTAGAGAGAAAATCTGTTGCCCCTAACATATCAAATGGCGCCTGGATACAGTATTTTATAGTAAATTCGCCAAAATCTCATTGATCTTTTTGAGGGTTCTTTCTACCATATACTATCAACTCGCAAAACTAATAATCCCTGTTAAACCATAACTTATACTAGACTATTTAAATAATATCTTAATATCAACCCCTATATATTACCACTGCATTCCTAGATGTATACAGCATACAGTACCACTATCTTGCCAGTTGAGTAATCGCCCCGATAAAGAGCGGCTCCCTTTAAACTGACAGACAATGTCACTACTCATGCGTGTATAAACACCTTCTTAAATCCCAGCTATCCCGACGCGTTTCCCACACATACCAATTCTAGGGTTCGATCAGGGGATCTCAAAATTTCTCACTGTGCGAAAAAGAATCTACGCTATATACAACTCAATTGATATACTTCACAAGCACAAGAACTTAGATCCAAATTAGATAAGTGAACTGCATAACTTAGCTCAAGTGCTTGCCGAGTAGAAATACGATCGTTTTCCGCAGCACCTCATAGTACGCTGTGCAACTCAAGATAATAGGGATACAGAGCAAAAATTGTCCTCTGCTCCCATTTTATAGTCTTAAATGTACCCCGCAGATGATTATAATGAACAATTCCCCAGAGTTTACGAATAGATAAGTAACACTATAATAGCCTGATTCCAGGTTCCCATGATCCCATGTCATCACTTTCCTGCTCATCGTTATTTGATCGTGCGATGGTCCCGGATGTTCAAACTCTGCATGATCCCGGAAGTGACACACCTTACACTTCCGCGTTTAGTTATCGCCGGAATGACAATCCGCGCCATCGCGCCAAAAGCCGGCCACCGGACCACGCGGCCTGTCCTGGCGTTTCATGCACCAATGGCACACACACGCTTGAGCCAAAAGGGAACACAATGCCCCACATCCATTCAAACTCTTGAAATCAACGTCAATATCTTATATAAAGATTCGTAGAGTTTCAAAATGTAGCTCCTAGCCACATATAACCGACTAACTGTAAACGGTATCTGCCCTCAGCAAATGTGTCAATATTCTTTAAACTCCACATCAATCTGCCATAATATATGAGTAATAAAAGGATCTATTGTAGCGGCACATATATAATTGATTTTAACAGAGAAATGGTTATATAGAAAACACATATAAAATTAACAACGGCTCAAAACAAGGCCAAAAAAGGGACCTTTCGGGGTAACAGAAAATCATGTCCTCAGCTGACATGGCGATTATCAAGCCTGAAATATAATCAATGCAATAAATGAAAAATTAAGCACTACAAACACTGATACATTTTCATTGGTCCAGAACTTTAAACGAAACAAATATTGAGTCTCTATGGAGAGTGCAAACAGAGCAAAACACAATGCGCAGGACCAGGCCCGAATGTAGAGCCTATTGCTATAACAAACACCAAAGTTTGCAAGTCTCATTTATGCCCTTTCTGGGTTGGACAGAGTCCACTGCGGTAAATCCATTGGGCCTGCCATACACAGGAATCGTCTAGTACCCATTCCCCTGCCTCTGGGGTATACGACTCTACAACTTCCAAAAAAGCAAAAAGCGTCAGAGATTCCCATCCCATTATGAGATTACCCACATATGTCGAGCTAACTGGCTGTCTCTTACTATTTCTATATTCCCCCAGATGATCACCCACTCTATCTTTTTAACAATATTATCTCCTTGTTTTTCGCAATAAAATTGAGTAGGGCAGGGGCATGTAACTCATGTAATACTAACTACTCCTTCTGTGCTACAATTGGCAAAATCACGAACATAAAAAAATTTTTATCTTTGAGTCGCTTGTAAAAGATATAGTTTGTTGAAACATAAGGGACAGGCTACATCATCTCTGCCACAACATTTGAACAACCCATCGTCTCCTTTCTCCACCAAGTACCTTGAGGGGGTATTAGGTGTAAAAAATGACTATGGACCAGATCTGTCTTTTATGTGATCTACCCCTGCCGATAATTTATTCGAGGGGTTGAGGGAGTTTACCTTCTAGATCTCCAGATCCACACAAAATACTCCACAAAATTTTCTTGAGGACATATTGATGACTTCTACATTTCTGTATTTCTGTCATCAAAGGTTGCAGACTATAATCGTGCTCTATTGGTCCTCTATGTTTAACCTGAGTATTGCCCTCTGGGTATAGAGTTGTCCTGTTTTACGTTTTTTGTGCATTAGCCTATAGGCTATTCAGGACCTTTGTTGATAATCCTCGATTAAGAAATCTCTCTCTCAACATAACCTGACTGTCTCCTAAAATCCTCGTCGTCCTGGAGCAATTTCTCTTACTCTCAGTAATTGTACCTTTTGCGGTACAACCTCACTTACAGGTTACGTGAATAGGTAACTTTTCAGTGTAGCAAACTGTTAGTTTGCTTGTGGGTTTCCTATACAGATCTGTCAGTCATGTTACCCATTCAGGATATAATGATAAGGAGCATCCAGGAAAGGTAAACATCTCTCCTCGCATTCAAATGTTGAAGTGCATACCGACTATCTATTTTTGTCTAAGTTTGTCCAACAAACTCCTCAAATGACATTCTTGTGCCCTCCAAGAGAATGAAGATAGTCATGCAATGTTCCTTTCCTCCCAAAATAATATCTGGGGGGGCCAGTTGGTCATCTCCCCTATGAGATACCAAGGTCAAGCCTCCCACCACGCCAGGAACAGAGTTTACATACGTGGGCGAGCGCAAGAGCTCCCATGCAGTGCCCCTGGAGCAGGTGGAAAGGTCTTTTTACCTAAGACACAAGTAAACACTAGCCGCTAGCACAAAGTCAAGAATGTCTAATAACAAAAGCATTATCGCACTGAAAATTCCTATACTTCTTGTGCGAACTAAGAAAACATATCCGAAGACCGGCCTGGAGCCCTCTTTCCGTGTGGGATATTACTATAACAAGGCTTTCAACAGTCTATGGAAGCCTAATAAGTACCGTTCTTTATTCCACACAGTCCCATTCCAGTCTACGCAGTAAGGTCAAAGTATCTCTTATAATAAGATGGCCAATGTGACACAAAGAAAATCCATGCACACGGATCGTTATCTATATAAATCCTACATCTTTTGCGTAATTGATCCTACACCTGAACTTGGGTCATGGCCTTTAAGGTGGTACAGCCCTATATAGGATCTTAGGATAGAATAAAAAGTCGTTATTTGGAGGATTCAGAAAGAGCATCATGAATTTAAATTCCTAGTGTTGTGATATAAGGCCCATCTCTAAACCCTACCACGAGTATCTTCTCTAATTCCATAGTGAAGGTTGAGTTGTTGGATCCATAGAAAGAATACCATAAATATCTTTTTGCCTTAAGAGATCGTTAACACATGCTGTATTGTACATGTCAGGATTTAAAATAACTATATTTCCCACCCTTATCGGAGGGTTTTTATAAATTATAGAATTGTCTGCAGTTCCAGTGCTGACAACGCTTCTGATTCTCCTCTCTACTGATATATTGGGAAAATGGTAAATCTCTGTTCGCGCTAGTAATTATGAAAGGAGACCGATGGGTAGTTCATATGTGGAGCAGAAGATGTGTATAGCCTGTCCATATCGTACAACAAACATAAATCTTTTATACAAGCCCACAAAATAGAACACAATTTTTTTATTCCGAGAATTTTGCCATTGTAGCACCAGAAGGAGTATTTTACATGAGTGTACGAATTCCCCTGCCCACGATCAATTATGATTGGAAAAACAAGAGAATATTTAAAAGAAGAGTGGGTGAACATCGTGGTGGGGGATATACGAATCATAAGAGACAACGCCAGTGAGCACGACATAATGTGGTAATACTCAAAATGGAGAAATGGAGAACACTTGCGCTTTTTGCGATTTTGGAATTGTGAACGCACCTGCCCCCAGAGTGAGGGGAATGTGATTAGACGATATCCTGTGTAAGGAGGCCCAATGAGGATTTACCTAGCATGGAACTACTGTCCAACCAAATGGCCTAAATGAGACGTGTTGCATCATTATGTTGTTTTAATAGAATAGGATCTAGACCCTTCGGGCCTGTCTGCATGTATTTTTGCTCTTTCTGCACTCCCATAGAGGAACACTATTGATTCTATTTCAAGGTCTGTCCAATGAAACATAGTCTCAGTGTTTATTCTTCAATTTTTCATTATATTCATTGATCTTACTTACAGTTTGAAATCCATGTCAGCTGAGGACAATAAATTTTTGTACCCCGAATTCCCTTTTTTTTGCCCTTTTTTGCCCAGGTAATTTAAAATGTTTTTTCTATATAAAAATTTGCTCTGTTAAAATAAATTATATATGCCCCGTACTTTAAAGTCTTTTTTTAAACATAATTATGGCGATGTGGGGTTTTTAAGAAAAAGCACATTTGCTGAGGACAAATACCATTACAGTTAAACGGTAAAATGTGCTGGGAGTACATTTTGAACCAACGCTCTTTATAGATATGACTTTGTTTTCAAGAGCTTTGAATGGATGGGCATTTGTGTTCCCTTTTGGCATGCCAGTGCATTGTTTTTAACCCAGGCGCCGCGTGGTCCGGGCCGGTTTTTGGGGCGCATGCCGGTGTCATTTCCGGCGATAACAAACCCGGGAAGTGACAGGTGTGTAAACTTCCACTGGCATTTTGAACTCCAAAACCCCAAAAACCTAAGCAGAAAGAAATGCAATGTGCCAGGGGAAACCTAAAAACAGGAATAGTGTTACTATCATTCTAAAAAACTGGGAATTGTTCATTTACATCTGCGGGGCCATTTAAGACATAAAAAGGGGAGGCGGGAGAAAATTTGGCTCTGTATCCCCTTATTTTTTGGTGCCACTACTAGAGTGCTGCGGGAAAAATGTCATTTTAACCTGGGAGCACTTTAGCTAAGTATCAGTTCACTTATCTAATTTGGAAGACATGTGTTGTAGTATATGCGTTTTATAACGTATTCCCTTTTTTTCCACAGTGAGAAATTTTGTCCCCGATGAACCCAGAATTTATGGGGAAACGCGTCGGGTAGCTGGGGTTTAAAGGTGTTTATACACCATGTATGACATTTTCGCATTAAAGCGGACCCTCTTTATTTGGGGATTAAAACCCCTGGCAGTAGGTACATATGCTGTATCTCTAGGTATGCAGTGGTAATATATAGGGGTTTTGATATTATATTTTTAAAAAAGTCAAAAAATTTTGTTTTAACAGGGATTATTATTTGCGTGATATATTTGGGACAAACCCGTCCATAAGAATTTTGTAATATTTCTTTTTTTTTTTACCATACCTCCCTCATTTTTTTAGGCTAAGAATTCCCTCGCCCCCCCAATTCCTCACCAGGTTAGCTAACAGCTCCCCGCCTTTTTTTTCAAACCGGAACAAAGAGGCTCAATCGGTCCCCCCATAAAAATTTTTAGCTCTTTTTTTCTGAAGATCAAACTGATCCCTTCCGGGCCCATTTTTTTTTTGTTATCTTCTGAGGGATGAAGGAGTAACTTCGTGTAAGAGAGTCGTAGTCGATCTGTTGTTGTGCTTTACCCGTATCCCAAAATAGCTCCGGGTGCGTAATGTGAGATGAATTGTCTTGTTTGTATTCCCTTCACCATCCTTTGGTATAATTTTGATGAAAGCGGTTTAGTATTCAGGTTGGACACATACTGTTTGCATCACTAGGTTGTAGTATTGCGTGAGAACCGGGGGGACCTGGTCTATAAGGATTTTATACACTTCCTCAGAAAACCCGTCAGGGCCTGGAACCTTGCCAGGCTTCCGTTGCTTTAGAGCGTCCCAAACTTCTTGTTCGGAAAAATCTCGATTTTCAGCTTTTCCCCCGTTGCGAGACTGCAGGCAAAGAATTTTTAAATTTGGGTGCTAAGGAAACTTTTTGGCTTTCCTCCTTTTTACGTCATATCGCGGGGCAGAGAAAAGGGGGTTTTTAAAAAAAATTTTTCTAAGTGTTTCATTAACCCGGGTCCGATCGGGTGGTTCCCTTTCCCCCCCCGTCTGCCATCCCCGGTTTTTGGGAACCCTATAAATTTTCCTTAAGTATCGGGAGAGGACCTTCCCGATTTGTTTGCCGAAACCTAAAGAGCGGGGACTGGAAAAGAGATCGATAAATTTCCTCCTTACTTCCGCCCCAGATGGCAAAATCCCTCTTTGGCCCTTCCCACTTGACCCTATTTTTCGGCCCGTCCCAAATCAACTGGAAACCCCTTGTAGGGGGGCCCTGACACCTCCAACCCCAAACCTATGGGGATTTAGCGAGGTTACGCTTGTGAAGGGATGTATGGCTAAAAAAGCCTTGCCTCCAATACTGCTTTAAAAATTGGCCCCAAATTTAAAAGGGAAAAAGGATCAGAGGGGAAAAAAAAACCCCCCTTTTGGGGAATTTCTTTTTCTAGCCACCACCTTTAAAATCATTCAGTAAAATGTCAGACTTTGCAAAATTTAAGGGGGGAATTTCCCCAAAAAGAAATCCGTACCTCTCGGGACTGCCCCGGGAAAATGCCCAAATACAATCGGAGCGTGATCAGAGAGGGAAAAAAGTCAAGGACTGCGCTTTTCCCAAACCCTGTTGCCCATGGGCCCTCTCCGAGACTAGAAAATAATCCAGTCTGGACCATGACTGATGAACAGGGGAGTAATACGTGTATTCCCTACCATCAAGGTTCCTTCCCCTCCACATCATTTTAAATTTTTTTTTTCTAATAAAAAGCGCCATGCCTTGTTTTTTCCCCCCTCTCTGAGAAACTAAACCCACCTTCTGGGGACCTGAACTTTTCTTTCTATCCTCCAAGGGATCTACAACTAAGTTAATTTCTCCCCATACAATTTGCCCCTTACAGTTGTCAGACCGAACTCTTTCTCCCAATTCCCGGAAGAACAAACCCTTTTCCCAAACCCCTAATTTTTTGGGGCATAAAAATAAAAATAATTTAAAAATAATCTTAAAAACTAAAGCCCAACCTATTCCGCAGCCCCTTTAAAAAATTCAAGGGTAAACATACAGCCCCTTAAAACATTTAAAAATACTTTTCAAATTAGACACAAGGGGGTGATGGCCCTGCTTTGTAGAGCTTACAATCTAATTTTGGGGGGTATGGGTTTTAAACAAACCCGGGAAAAGTGCCCAAATTTACAATGGTCCCCGGGCCAAAAGTTTCATAAATTTGGGGGTGGTTTTACTGAAAAATGGATGAACCCCGCCCCCCCAGACTGTACATCTTTTTATACAGATAATTTCCTGTGAGTGCCCAAGTGGGAGGGGGGGGACAGATTTTTTTGTTAAAAGCATTAGGGGAAACTTTGGGTGGGCCAAACCGGAAGAAATTTTTTTCGGGGGCCCCCTTAAAAAATGTGAGGGTTTGTGGGAAAGGGGCCTGATCGCCCCCGGTAGCAAATTTTCCGAGAATTGGTGCCGCAAATGTGAAAAACTTGTAGGCGGCCCTGGGAGGTTTTTGGATGATTGAGGAATGTAGTCCCGATATCATCAGCAGGGGCGGAGAGATGGGTAGGGCGGGAAGGGCAGAGTGAGGGAGGAGAGTAAAGGGGGGAGCACGTTGGGAGCTTTATGGGTTTTTGAGTGCTGAGTTTTTAACTGTTTCCTATACTGGTTTGGGGAACCAGTGCAGTGCTGACACAGGGAAGGCAACAGTATAAGCCCGGGTTGGGGAAAAAAAGACAAGCCTGGGTTCTGCTTTTTGGACAGAAAAGGGGGAGGGGAGATTTTGCAGAGAGGGAGACGGGTAAGCAAGGATTGCAGTAAATCCCAAACGAGAAAGAAAAGAGCAATAAAAGAATTTTGAGTTGTTTCCCCCAGTGAGAAATGGGATTTGGGTTTTGGGGGATATTTTTTGAGGGTCAGGTGACAGGAAACGGGCCAAAGGGGTTGGGTATATGGGGAGAAGGTCAATCCCAAAACCCCAAAAAAACCCCCAGACAGCGGGGGGCCCGCTGCCTTGGAGAAGGTGGTACCACATACAGAAAAAAGAAATAGCAGGGGGGGGGTTTGGGTTAAATAATGGCGGAAAAGGACAAAAGGGTTTAGTCTTAGTTAGGTTTAGTTTTTAGATGGAGAAGGACATGAAAAAGTCAGAGACAGCACGACAGTCCCCGGTGGGTTTTTTAGCAAGGGTGGAAATGATGTCATGGGAGGTTTAAAAATTTTGGGGGGGCCATCCCCCCCTTTGAGATGGGACTGGAAGCCAAAACTACTGATGGTTTTTTCCAATGGGGGCTGTGTACAATGGGAAAAGAGGGGAAAGGGCCTAGAAAATGATTTTCCCCGAGGAACCCCAACAGCAAGAGGAAGAAAAGAGGGGGTCGAACCAGAAAAAAAAACAAATGAAGGAGCGGTCCCAAGGAAAGGGAGGGGCGAAGAACCGCCAGAGCGGTGTCCCCCCCGGAGGCAAAATGGTGCTGACATGCACAGGAGAAGTTGGTGAACCAGTGTCCAAAAAGCTGCAGAGAGAAACCAAGAGAAGCAACAATGAGTAGTTTCCCTGAGATTTTTCTGTTAGGAAAGGCATTTGAGGACTTTTAAAAAAGGGTTTTTTTCCCCTGGAGTGTAGGGGGCGGAAAACCCGATTTTCAAACGGGTCCCAAAAAGAGAGTTTTTTTTTTTTTTTTTTTTTTTTTTTTTTTTTTTTTTTTTTTTTTTTTTTTTTTTTTTTTTTTTTTTTTTTTTTTTTTTTTTTTTTTTTTTTTTTGGAGAAGGAATTTGCGGAATTTGGCGGGTTTTGGGGGAAAACCAAGCGTTCCGGAGTTTTTGAGATTTAAGGGGAGGGTTTAAAACTGGTCGGGGTTTGTTTAAACCGCACAGGACCGGGGCCCAAAGAGGCCCTTTTTTTGTAAAGGGGTTTTGATGGCGGGGTTTGAAAAGGGAAAATGGGAAAAATTCCCCGGGAGAGAAAAAAGAGGGTTTCAGATAGGGAGTAAGGTGAGAGAGAACAGCTGGGAAAAAAATAGAAAGGAAAGAGGTGGGATGGAAAGGGGCATTAAAAGCAGGTGGTGGGACGAAAAGCCAGGAGAAAACCTGGACACTTCCCCCCTTGTCGTCGGGTCAAAGGGGTACAGTAATTAAGGAAAGTGCGGGGAGGGGCAAGGATGGGGATTTTTTTGGGGGCTGAGATATTTTAGGGGGATATTTTTTATTTTGTCTTTGAAGTGAGGGCCCGCCCTTTAGCACAAAAGGTCAGGGGAAAAACCCTAGCCTGCGCAAGGCCTTTGGAGGGAGGGGGAAGGTGCCAAAAAGGCTTTTGGGTTGTGTTTTAGTTTTGGAGAAAGAGGGAGGGGAAATATTTTTGTTTGGCCCCAGGAAGGGGAATGTGGGAAGTCCCCGGCATGAAAATTTTTTAGTGGAGAAAGTCCCGCAGGTAGCTTTTACTTTTTCCACAGCCGCTTTAAGACACCTTGGGAAAATCGTGTAAAAATGATTTTGAGGTGGGGGGCCAAGGTTCGGGCGTCTGACTCTGGTGGGGGGTGGGGGTGGTGCCAAAAAATTTTCCAGGGTGGTTGTGAAAATTTTTATTTTAACGTTTGACCCGCCTGGTCTGGACAGGGGAGGGAGGAAATTGGGGGGAGTGAGGACTGTAAAGGGTTTTGAGTTCCTTAGTTTAAAAGGAGCGGATATTTTTGTATGGGTGTGGGCAAGGGTTTGTCCAGAGAAGGCTCCCGAATTAGTGATAATTTTTGGGGAAAAGATTGTGGTCAAAGAGAGCAAAAAAAGGAGGGAATTTTTGAAGTTTTAAAATTTTAGGAAAGAAAACAAAAAGACCAGTTCCAGAAAAGGTTTCCCCTTTCCCTTTTGGGTTGGGGAGTCAGTAAACTGCAAAGGGCCAAAAAGAGGGAGGTTTAATGAAAGAAACTGTGAGGCAGAAGGAGACATGGGGTCATCAATGGGGATGTTGAAATCACCCATGATGAGAGTGGGCATTTCAGAAGAGAGGAAGTGTGGGAGCCAGGCGGCAAAATGATCCAGAAACTGGCGGGGAGAGCTGGGGGGTCTATAGACCACTGCGACTCTGATGGAAAATGGCTGAAAGAGTCTGAGGGTGTGGACCTCAAAGGAGGGGAAAGTGAGGGAGGGTGCAGGAGGAAGGACCTGGTAAGTGCAGTGTGGAGAGAGAAGTATGCCAACTCCTCCACCCAGCCTGTTCTCAGGTCTGGGGGTGTGGGTGAAGTGTAGCCCACCATAAGTGAGAGCGTTAATAAGGCTGATCTCCACTCCTCCCCATTTGATGACCAGATGCGAGACTCTCCCTTCCCCATCATGTTCATGGGAGATAAGCTCGAATGGGAAATTTTTGTGGATAAGTGTAATAACTCCGGCCTTTCCGTCTGCCGAAAGGGACCCAAATGCATGACCCACCCAGAGCCTCTCCATCTGTTTCATGTCATCATCCCCCAAGTGCGACTCCTGAAGAAAGGCAACATCAGCGCGAAGTCGCTTTAGGTGTCTAATTACTTTTATCCGCTTGTTAGGGGAGCGGAGCCCCTTTACGTTCCATGAGACCAAACGCATAGTGATGCGTCAAACGGATAGAATCTGGTTGTGGGCCAGAGCATGAGCAGGTACATGAGAGGAGCACACCACCATAAAAATAACAAATAGTGCAAGAATAGTATAACTAATAGAAAGTTGTATAGCATAACAAACTGTAGAAGAGCGTATAAGGAGGGTAAAACAAGTTCCCACCCTTCACAAGACGCTTAGGCGACTTCCTTTTTTCTAGCCATAGATGATATGTCTCCTAGTAAACCCTCCCCCACCAGCCTCAGAGCTTAGCTTGAAAGGCTGAGTCCCATCTAAGCAGGCATAGTATAGCATGGCAGAAGAAAAAAAATAAAGGGCACCTTGGGATATGGCATCTCCACAGGTTCCATTATAGGAAGAGCATAGAACCGGAGTCCCAAAAAACTCTTGAATCGAGGCTAGTCCAGACTTCCCAAGCCCTCCACGTCCGCCAGGACCTAGAGGGATCAAAAGAAATGGCGCAGCACTCTGCAGCGCTGTTAGTCCTGATCAGAGTCTGGTTGGGGACCTCTTTTGGGCGGGCGACTATCCTTCGGTGCGGAGGGAGAAGGCGGGGAGAAAGCCCAGGATGTTACTGTTCTCCTTCTGCCTCTGTTCCTAGTGGGTGGCGCAGATTCCCCGTCAGTACTTTGGAAGTGAGAGGGTTCAGCACGAGGGTGTGCATTCAGCAAATCTTGGAGATCTTGTTCTGGTTCTGTGGGCGAAATGAAGGTTCTAGGTAGCCCATTTAGGTCCTCAAAGAGGAGTACTTTGTGCTCTCCCAGCAGCAAGGGGGGACCCAGCTTACGATAGGCTCTGAGAACTTCTGTTTTGTCGTTAAAGTCCATAAATTTCATTATGACTGTGCGATGTCGCTGTCTGGTATGGGAGCCAGGCGATGATATGCGGCTATTCTCTGGGCCTATTCTGTGCGCTCTCTCAATGCGGTAAGGATGACGCAAGCCTAAAGCCCTTGGTAGTTCCTCTTGGCAGAGATCTTGGAGATCTTTTTGCTTAAAAGACTCAGGGAGGCCCACCATTCTTAGGTTACTCCTTCTGGAGCAATTCTCCAGGTCCTCAATACGATCTTGTTGCGTTAGTTGTGCCTGGGCACAGAGTTTCAAATTATTTCTGAGGGCAGTGTTGTCGGTCTCCAGATGTTGTGTGCTGCTCGTCCGGCTGGGAGCATGTGCCCGGCGCCATGTTAGATTCTGCATTGCGCGGGTCTCGGAGGTCTCGGTGCCGCGGTGTGCTACGTAAGAGGCACCTTTCCATCAGGAAAGGTACCTGATGTAAGCCGAAGTGCCTCCGCGAGGTTGTCGGGGCCGGTCAGCGCTGCGGTCCGCAGCTATTGCAGATTTGCGGCCGGTGGGCATGAGGAGCTCCGCGCCTCGCATCTCCTTTCGGCAGCACCAGAACCGGAAGTCCACCCCTTTAACTTAAAATCGACTATGAAACAATATTTCCGAATAATGCGTTGTGTGAGATTTATCCATATGAACATACTGAGCCCCATGAAGACTTTTGTTGCTGAAACACGTGATATAAATGGAACCTAACCCGTAAATGGCAGCTTTCCCATCAGAATGGAGGTAATAACAAAAAACAATATGATCAGTTAAAAGAAAAATTAAGAGAGTATATTCTTTTTTATCCCCTTATCAACATTTGATGTACTAGTACATCTTAACGTCGGTAAGGGTCTTTGCAGCGGGTGCTGGCTGCTAGTTGCAGCTGACACCTGCCGGTATTATCGCTCCATCCCGTGTTGTTTAACCCTCACTGCGATCGGGGCATTGTGAAGGCTTCCAACTCCGCCATGTTTCTTTTTTTACTACTTCCCGGTCCAGATGGAAAGTAGTAAAATCACCATATTTGTACACCGTATTGCATGCAATAAATGATCGTGCCCCCTAGTGGCGAAGTATTGTTACAGTAAAAAGAAGTGTAAATGAAATAAATAAAAGCTTAAATTTTTTTAACAAATAAAAATTTTTTTAAAAAAATACAGATAATTGG
Organism: Phyllomedusa bahiana; assembly: GCA_025379985.1. Taxonomy (NCBI): domain Eukaryota; kingdom Metazoa; phylum Chordata; class Amphibia; order Anura; family Hylidae; genus Phyllomedusa; species Phyllomedusa bahiana. The sequence goes on along the minus strand of JAODAL010014523.1, from coordinate 39,714 downwards.
TCCGCAGAAGTCCAATCTATTAGAATATAACAATTTATCTCATACGCTGAACAAAAAAGTTGCATGTATTCCAAACTGCTACCAATAGAAAGTACACTTCAGCCCGCAAAAAAAAGCATCCCTACTCAAGTTCGTAGGTAAAAGTGCAAAAATGTTATCGTAGAAAATGGTACCTAAATGTTTGGGATTGGCGGATTCATAACAACTTGTAGAACACAGCAAACACATCATTTATACCAGAGAGTGAATGCTGTGAAAACAAAACTCCCACCAACATGGCATAAGTACATTTTTTTTTCACATTTTTCACTTAGAAATTTTCTGCGGTTTCCCAGTATATTCTATAGTACGGTGAATGACACCATTAGAAAGAACATCCTTTCCCGCAAAATAAAAGCCCTAATATGTCGGTGAAAAAATAAAAAAAGCTATGGCTCCAAGAATGCAAGGAGGGAAAAACGAAAATGACAAAAAAATTGGCCTCAGCGTCAAGGGGTTAAAGATTATGTGTGTAAATAAAAACTAACAAACGATGTGTTAGGTTGGGCATGGGGACGCCCCACATGCACATCCCTATACACAATCTAACACTCCAATGAGCTGTATAAACTATTAGAAGGAATGCATTGGAAAGGCTGCAATAACAGAGGCATCTTAGGGTATTTTTCAAGGAGGAAAAGGTTCTGGACCAGGTTGCCATTATCAGGGCATCTACTCTGTGGTTAGGCATCAAAGAAAACAAGAAATGTCTATAAGGGACATAATACTGATGGATCACCAGTACTGGTCAATATCTTCTTTGATGGAGGGCCAGTAACGATACATACCTGTTCTATTAAGTCAGGATATAGTAAAACCACTCAATTTGTTTCTACTTTGAATGACCAGACCTTCACACTTGTATTAACCATTTGGGATTGTTGTGACAAATTATTTCAGATTGTTTGTATTGATATCAAGGCACAAATTTTCTGTATGTTTTATTAGTGACTTCACACTATTAGATTATTTAGTTCTGTTAGAGCTTAGAAAACAGAACTATTTTTCAACTGGAATCATATGAAATGGTTTTGCTATCTCATAAAATCCTCTCTGAGCTCAACTCAGAGATAAATGGGGTAGAGTTATACATGTATGGCCATCATCACGGTCTCCAAGATTGACTTGTAGTGAGTTATGAGTTAGCTTCATACAAGATGGCAAAACACCTTTAAAGGCAATAGTCATGTGTCTAGATATTAATGTTACATACTTGTTTTGGCTTGCTCTAGTGGTCTTTCATCTGCAACATCCACACCATGTGCCCAGTGATGGTCAAAGAAATTTCTTCAAGCGAGTTGTCTGCTATTGACTGAATTAAACAAAAGTAGGAATCTCTCCACATCCTGTGTACAATATGATCCAGGAGGTCTAAATCAGCATATGTGACCACCAGGTGGAGATTCTTAGAGGGAATGAAGATAAGACCAAAAGGTCTGTATCCAGTATGTAACCACAATATTTAGATATGGGAGCATTTTTCAAAATAAAAATGATTACATTTTGCAAAATCTAACAGAGCAAATCAATATTAATTTGTGTAAAACCCATTTAAGTTTCCAAAAGGGTCAACAGTGCCGTCCTGCATCCAAAGTAATGGGCAAAATAGAAACAGCTCCATTTCCTTACCTTGTGACATAAGAGGCCGGCGATTCTCCAGATCCTCCATCATGACGTCCTTGTACTGATCCTTGTGTCCTTCTAAATATTCCCATTCCTCCATGGAGAAATAGACAGCGACGTCCAGACACCTTATAGGAACCTGATATACAAAATGATACGGTCATTACCCAGACCCCTCCAGTGGTGTTACTGTATAATATCCCAGCATTCCCTGCAGCGTCACCTCTCCAGTCAGCAGCTCCGTCATCTTGTTGGTCAGTTCTAGGATCTTCTGCTCATTGTCCCTCTCATGTATCAGTAAGTGTGGGGGGGCTCTATGATGGGGCCCTGACTCCTGCTCCATCCTCCTGACACACAGGGACAGCTGCTGGGGGCCACACAGTCACCTGTCGTCTTCTTCACTACTGTGTAATCCTGTGTATGGAAAGAAATCCCTGGATTAGTAACCGATGTCCAGAAATCTAATAACTATGACTAATATTACTGCACATCTAGGCCATACCTGGACTTCTAAGGTAGAATTCCCCATGATAACTTACTCTGGCAGAGAGGACCTTAGTCTCACTGTTCGTATGATAATCAAAAAAAAAAACAACATCTTCTGTTGTGGGCATGTAATTGACATTGGTAGTTTAGATGGATTAGTTATAAATTTTAGGCTTGAGAGAAAACACCTCCATCCCTTCCTTCCCTCCCTATTGTGTCTTGTTAATTGTATGTAAAGTTCAAAGTTCATTAATGCTTCATACCACAGATTTTATATTATTCAAACTATGATCTGTTGATTTATTTTACGAATATATAAATGCATGAGCATCCTTGAAGTTTATCGAGACATATATTGCTATAACGATTGAAACGTTGTTTACAGTGTAAATATGATTTGTATGTTGAATATAAGAAACTTGTAATAAATAAACAGTTGAACAAAAAAAAAAACAAACATCTATGTTGGCTGCACCTTGTTATAATTACAGTATAATATAATATATCCCCCTTTTCCTTCTTTTCTCCACACTTAACAAATGAGGTTCTTTACGTTACAATTTTTAACTTAAAGACCTTCCACCATTCTTGTTGTCCGTGTTTTAACCGTTTCTGTTATTAATTACTCTTTGTTGATGAAATCTCCAGATATGACTCCAGTTTTTCTCCCTTTGTAGAAAAAGGAGATTGTAATTCGCTGTATAGAGCTCTAGTAACCCCACATCTGGAATACTAGGTCAGTGCTGGAGAACAGCTACAAAAAGACATTGATATAATAGAAGGGATTCAAATATGGGCTACAATGTCTTACGCCTAAAACTTATCATTAGAGACTAAAAGAACTGTATTGTCTGGTGAAAAGAAAGGATAATATGGAACCCATAGAAATATGGTTGAAGAATCAAAAGTAGAAGCCTACATGGGATAAACACACATCTATACTAAGACATAAATAAGAAGGAGATTTTTTCTGAGCCATCAAGATGGACCGTATGCTCTTCCCCGTTCTCTCTATTTTCAAAAAAGTCAAACTAATTAAAAAAATCCGGGCCCTTTCAGCAAAATACACCATCGATTGTTTGGGCCCCTATGGCCCTCTCGCCTCAGTAAAAACTCTACCCATCTCCATTGCCTATAACATTTTTTGGCGCTTTGTTCCCATGAAACAAAACTGACTATACGGGGGGGCTAATTTTTTCCACGCTCATTTCCCTACGGAAGCCCCTAAAGTTCTTACAAGGACACTGGATTATTGTTATTATTAGGTTCCTTTTTCATTGCTTGTTAGATAAACAATAAAAATGATAGAAATATGGGGAATTTTACCTCTCCGGTCACCGGTGAAGATCCCCAAAGGGTAAGTTTAAATTTTCTTTTGTTTTGATCTCATTCCGTGTGTGTCCATCCGGGTGGGTCATTCAGGAAAGGGAACCTGTGTAGAGAACAAGAAACTAATTTAACTGGAAGGTTCTAGACTGCATTTCCTTTATAAAGAAGGGGCTCTAAAGCATACATTGGTCACATCATGTGCGATATACAGAACCTCTGGGGTAATTACGAAAAGAAGCTTCACAGAGTCATCACCACACATCTACAGGATATTCCATAATGTCTGATAAATAAGGTCCCCACTTCTGGGCCATTACTGGTTTTAAACTCCTACAGGAGTATACTTTTGGGCCATTTCCCTTGTTCTTTTCTCCCCCCAAATGAGTACCCCCTCGATTTTGGGTAAAGTGGGACCTTTTCTCTAGAGGTGAGACCTTCATCTAGCAGACGTTTATTATGTATCCACAGTGTCTATCCATAAATGTCTATGTTGGGAAAACCCCATTTATGTTATAACTGATAAAAAACTGATGCGTCATTTTTAAAATAAAAATAAACTTTCCCAACGTGAAAACCGACCAGGCTTACGGGGGGGTGGGTTTTATCAACCAAAAAAGATCTGAACAAAAGGGGGCCGTTCACATGCCACAGTCAAATACCGGTGGGGAAATCCGAAAAGTGCACAAATTTTGCGGCCAGCACACAAAGAAACCCCCGGGGCGAAAATCTGTGCAGTGGGGACGGCGGGGCCAGTTTTTTCCATTAAGGTCCTTGTAAAATTTTTTAAAAACCAGTTTGCAGCTGGTTTTCAAAACCGAAAACCGGCTAGAAAACAAGGCCTAAGGGTATGTTCACACGGCTGATCTGGACCCCGATTCCAGTGCAGATTCTACGCTGTATCTGCCTCAGAATCAGCATCCAGTCTGCCTTACATTGTTTGTTATAAAAAAAAAAATCAGCGTTCTTGTTCAAATGACACAGATTCTCCTTGGTTCCGATTTCTTTTCGGAGCTGAAAATTCTTGAGGCAAATTCTGTGTTATGAATCATCACCTCACATTATAGTATATAGTAGGCTAAAAATCTGCCTCTAAAATTTAGTGTCAAATCGGTGTCTAAAATCCATGCTTACAGGCATGGCTTTCAGATGAGGATTCAACGCTGATTTAGGAGAACAAAAGATACAGGGACGAAACCCAATCTGCATATTCCTCCTCTCTTCACTTTCACCGCCCAACAAATTTGCCCCTTTCCCCTTTTCCCCCCAAGCAAAAAAATAATAAGATTAATACTGAAAATTGTCCCTAGGGTGAAAACAGTATATTAATGCAATTTGGATTCAAACCAAAGTGAAATTAAACCCCAAAAATAGCAATTCAAATCAGTCCACTTTTTTGTAGCATTTTTGGTAAAACCCATATTAACCTGGGCAACAGATCAGAAGCCTGAAAGTCAGACTGGAAAAAGGAAGTGTATCATCCATGTTTAAAGGGCGGGTGATGAACACCTGGCATCAAAAAAAGTGCCACAAAAAGTGGGACCTGTGGAATACCTGTTTCTGCTGGAGTTTTGGAATAGGGACAAAGCAGATGTCAACAGGCAAGTTATAAATAAACAGGACAGAGACAAGGTAATCTAGTGCCCTAGGCAATGAAACATTCAGTCCACTCCATGCCTCCTTGCATCCCCTTTCTGCTGAAGGAGTGGGCCCAGGGGGTCCCTACCTGCCACGTCCTTGGCAATACATAAGGATTACAGGGACACGCCAAAACACTATCACTTACTTTGCACATCTGGATGTAATCGCCATCTCTGTAACATAGTGTTAGTCGGCCCCCAATTTTGGAAATGCTGTTCATTGGGGTCCAGTTTATAAAAAGATGTAATGGAGCTAGAAAGAGTACAAAGACACAACGAAACATAAGGGGAATGGGGGCATCTTAGTTATGAGGGGAAGGGTTGGGAAGTTAAAATTATTTTCCCTTGAGAAAAGGGGCGGTTCGGGGGCAGATTTTAATTTAATATAAATTTATAAATGGTCCCTAAAAAAGTAGGGGAAAATTATTTCATGTAAAGCTCCCCCAAAAACAAAGAACAGTCCCCCTTTATCTGGAGAAAAAAGGATTCAATCCCAGAGAGAAAAATGTTCTTCACTGTGAAACTGTAAATCTGTGGAAAGCCCCTGAGGGGCTGGTACAGCAGAACATTGGGGTTTTCAAAAAGGGTTAATAACCACCCAAGAAAAAAAAAATAAACCCATTTTGCCTATAAAGATCCGTCGATGCAACTCTGGGATCAGAAATGAACTGTTCTTTAGAGCAGTTTGGTTATTGCCTTATAGGATCCAAGTATTCATCAGTATGAAACAGGCTTAAAAAAACTCCTTATCTCCCCCCCTTCCCCCCAAATTTCCCCCCCCTTAATTGAACTTGAGGGGCATATGTCTTTTTTCAAACCGTACTAGTAAGCAGACCATATGGACCTTTACTAACTGATGGATTCCCCACTTTTACTTTTACACAAGTCCCCAGATTCGGCCATGTTTTCCCCCATAAATTGGAGTTAGCCAACAGAAGACACTTTATTGCACATTACAAATCACACGAACCTCCCACGTAAGCTCACCTGACCTCTGGAATCCTGGGAAATCTGCTGCCTGATAACAGCGCGCACAAGAGAGCAGTGTCTGCAACTCTAAAACCTGCCCTGTATCTGTTACAGGGGGGGGGGGGAATTGAGGACCTGTGATGATGTCACCACCATGTGATCAGTCACATGATAGGGTGGGGTCAGCAGTGGAGGATGAAGGACCTGTGATGATGGTCATGTGACCTGAGGTGACAGCCTCACAGGTCCTTCACTGCTGAGCTCTGCCCCTTCATGTCACATGACCCCCATCACAGGTCCTTCACTCACCACTGCTGAGCTCCGCCCTTTCATGTCACATGACCATCATCACAGGTCCTTCACCTACCACTGCTGAGCTCCTTTTTCTAGCCTCATACCAGAGCTGGCTTAGGTAAAATAAAAACCATTTACTTGGAAGTGCTGCCAGGATCTATTTCCATTACAAGGACCGATGGCCTGAGCTTTTGAGACGGGCACCCATACACATGTTCTAGTGCTGCTGGACTAATGTGGTCTCGAAAGTCCAGCACTCGTTTTATAAAATCACTTTTTATTTATTGAATGTCATGTAAGATCAGATTTGCATAAAAGCAGTAAATCACAGCAGGAATACATACACCACTCCTTACAAGTTTTGAACCTCACAGTGAAGGGCTCTTAATCATAGGTTAACCCCTTAACGGCCGCACACCGTCTTTTGACGTCAGCTTGTGCGGGTCGTTAGTCTAGAGCGATGTCTTTTGGCGTCGTCGTAGACTTCGGGGTTTGCTGCACTACACAGCCCCGATCCCAGAGCATCTCCGGGGAGCGGAGGAAACCTCCGTAACCCGGTGCTTTAACCCTTTGATTGTGGCGGTGCGTTTTCCGCCCGCGCAATCAAGGGTTCCCCTGCTCTGTCGGGTGATCGGAACACCCGGTGACCCGACAGAGGTCGGGGAACGGCTGCACAGTCAGCCCTGGGGACGTAGAGTGGCCCCAGAGCTGTCTGTGTATGAAGCCAGTGACCAGGGCACACTGTGTGCTGTCCTGATCACTGCCTGTGTCAGACTAAAACAGATTATAATGTATTAGCATATATGAATATGCTAATACATTACTAAGTGGGAAAAAAAAAATAACGCAGTTCTCCCTTCATGGGCTTTAAAAAAAAAAAAAAAAAAAAAAAAACCCAAAAAAACTTAAAAAATATAATTGAAAAAAAAAAATAAATAATAAAATAAAAATAATTTTAAATAAAAAAATATTTGTGCAATATTACAAAAACAAAAAAACCCACACAATTGGGTATCCAACACCGCAATAACCTGTAGAATTAATCTAACAATTTTTAAATGTGAAGTGTGAATGGATAAAAAAAGTAAAAGAAAAAAAAAAAGAAAAAAAAATTTAAAAAAAAAAAAAAATTTAATTATTCCCCCATAAAGTACAAGCGTCTTCAAAAAACGGGCCTCATAAACTGCTCTTTTAAAAAATAAAAAATTAATCTTTGAAACCGAGGAGGCAAAAACAAAAAAAAATTTCGGGTCATTACTATTTTTCACCCCTATGGCTTAAGGTGTTACAACGCAAGGCCTTCTTTAGGCCGATATTCCACCAAACCTTAGCGTTTGCGGGGAGTGAAGCCAATAAGTAGGTCTACAACCTTGGTTGCAACATTTTTTAAAATTTCTTTGCACACGCTTTAAGCAGGATTCCCGGGGGCCCCTTTACTGGAGCAGTCTTAAGCGGGTGGGGGACTGCTCCCCCCAAACCACTCCTGGATTTTCCCTTTCCTATAAAACCAGAGGGTCAGGTGCCTCGGTGTGGTACGCCACTCCAACCGGAGTGTGAGAGGGAAAGGGCCTCTGTGTAAAGGCTCCTAAAGGGAAACTGGACTTTTCCCCCTTTCATTCGCCCTTCTATATGGTAGCGAACCTGTTTATGTTTTCTTTTCGCTGAACAAAGGTTCTGTTTAAGTTCTGTTAACATCTCTGAAGAAAAAGCCGTTTTTGTTCTGGACTTTTCTGTTTAATAAAAAAACCCCCTTAAAGAGAACCATTGTTGCCTGGTCCCGTGACGGGAAATGACCCCCCACAAGTGGTGAGTTTTAAGGGCAGTGAAAAGCCCTGGAAAACACAAGGGCAAAAAAGACGGTGCAAAATCCGGGGGAAAAGCTGTGGCAACATGCAAACATGGGCTCCCCCAGGAGAGCTCATCAAGCAACTGGTGCAACCAACTCCACAGCAGCAGATCAGCCCCACGCAGAGAGCACACACAGGCCATCAGGCCCAAAGGGAGACAATCGCTCCTGGCCGCCAAATGGCCCGCGCTGACAGAGACCGCTCCAAAAAAGGGGGAAACGGCAGATGACAATGCCAGAGTGCGAAAGTCGGGTAAGAGAGGCGTTACAAAACGATGACGACTGAAAGATGATCTGGAGGCCTTCCATACCATATTCAAAGCGAGGGGCCAAGAGGAGAAAAACTCCCCACAGAGCAATTGCGGAGTAGTCCTGGCAAACCTTACCTGATGGGGAAACGCAGAAGGCCTGTTTTTATCTTCCCCTGCCAGAGGCCAAAATTACGGAAAGCTTAAAGGCGGAATCTCGCATGGGCAGGGCCGTCTTAACAGACCACTATGGGCTCATGGGCAGAGAGGTGTTGGGGCCCTACCTTATTCTACCCTCCACCACACGCTTCCTCTCCTCCCTCACACCAGACTTAACCAAGAAAAACAAAAAACATACTCAAGAAACAAAATATAAACCATTATCAGTCAAGGTCAACATTACATGACAGAGACCACTGCACTGATGGAATATAGAAGCAAAATTACCCGTGACATGCAGAGGAATCACCTGGAGACGTCCTATATGATCTGTCGTTCTCTGAATCGTTTCTTTTTCCCTTTTCTCTCTCCTTCCTGTCCAGATCTCCTTGACGCCTTGTCCCGCCACAACTACGTACCTGCTGAATGTAAACACAAAACAACTTACGAATACTCACTTTATCAGACATTGCTACCAGATTTCGTACCTCTGTTATGGGCGCCACACATATAGTAAGGTAGTTAGTAATGCTGCCCACATTAGTAGGTAGGTTTTACAGGCTCATTGTAGGTAATATGTGTCCCCTGTAGGTAGGTTTATAGCCCCCTGACAGTGTAGCCCCCCCTGTAATATCTCCACAATATGATTGTAGGCTCTGTAATCCCCTATAGATTGGGCCAGTAATTAGGCAGGCAAGGGACCAGTTATATTAGGCAGAGGCAGGGCAGTATATTGGTAGGCAGTGCAGTATTATTGGTAGCAGACAGGGCAGTATAATAGGTGGTAGGCAGGGCAGTGTATAGCCAGGAAGGGCAGTATATAGGTGGCAGGGCAGTATATTGGTGGCAGGGCAGCATATTGTTAGGTAGGGCAGTATATTGGCAGGGCAGTATATTGTTAGGTAGGGCAGTATATTGGTGGCAGGGCAGTATATAGGTGGCAGGGCAGCATATTGTTAGGTAGGGCAGTATATAGGTGGCAGGGCAGTATATTGGTGGTAGGGCAGTATATTGTTAGGTAGGGCAGTATATAGGTGCCAGGGCAGTATATTGGTGGCAGGGCTGTATATAGGTGGCAGGGCAGTATATTGGTGGCAGGGCAGTATATAGGTGCAGAGGCGTATATAGGTGGCAGGGGCAGTTATTGGTGGCTGGGCAAGTATAATAGGTGGCAGGGGCAGTATATAGGTGCAGGGAATTTATTGGGGCTGGACAGTATATAGGTGCAGGGCAGATATATAGGTGCCAGGGCAGTATATTGGTGGCAGGGCAGTATATAGGTGGCAGGGCAAGTATATTGGTGGGGGGGGTGGGGGACAGGGCAGTATATAGGTGCCAAGAGGACAGTTATAATGGTAGGAGGGCCAGTAGTTAAAAAATAAAAAATAAAATTACTTACTTACATGATTTCCTTCCTCTTCTCCTCGTCCGGTATGCGGTGGCGCTCACAGCAGAGGGCAGGGAACGCGGAGGGGTTGCGCGCGATGACGCCATCACATTCGCGCGCCTGCCCCGTTGGCCTCCTGGGAGATGATCCAGTCACGGGATCTGTAGCCGATCCAGATGGTCATGCCTAGGCTGGCTGATTGCACGCTCGATGCAGGCAGCGGCCGTGATGCGCATGGCTGGGTCTGTGTCCGCCATGCCTAGCCGTTGTGTGGTTGATGCAGGGGGCCACAGACCGGCGCGGAACGCGGAGGCCCGCCTAGGAGGAAACCCAGCCATCCCCGACTGACAGCTCCGAGCGGCGCTGCGCGGACTGAAGGATCACCGCTGAACCCGGGCAGAGCCTGGGGCTTGTCGGCTCCCACTGGCAGAGTAGGCGGCTGCCTGGGAGGGCCTCTGAGATCGTGGGGCCCAGGGCAGTGGCACATACCTGGCCCAATGAAAGAGGGACGGACCTGCATGGGGTTGGAATTGGCTGTCAGAGCCATGAGACATGCGAGTTTGAAGATTGTATACATAGAACTTATTGTACATAAACATTGAAATAGTCACTGTATTACTTATATTATATTGGTGAAGCTCAGATTGTTAATCTTATTTGTTGTAAAAGAAGTGATCTTTATCATGAATTTTTTCCAAACTTACATAAATCACATCATGAAAAACTGCAACAGTAGTATCCTGTGATTGATAACCATGTATTTCCACTATCACAAACAGATCTAGTTTTATACAAACTTGAAGAAAGACTATTGCCTGTTGATTTTTTTCTTAATTTTATATAACCAGTATACAAGGTGATTGAATTGTTTGCTATATCTAGGAAGTTTACTAACACTTATAGGTGCATATTGAATATCCTGAATCTTATATCCTCGCTGTAGCAAACACTTAGGGTGACATGTATGAATTCTGGTGCTAATAGACCAGTTCTAAATAGCTTTAAGGTAGTATAGACTGCGCCATAATGTATGAGCCTTGTCTTCTGCAGGTCATACATACAGGTATTGTAGTGCTAATATGAAAACTCAGGCTCAGACAGACCAACTTTAACTTGTGTGCGCTGTTCTAACTGTTTTGGTGTCAAAGAATCATAAATGTGTCTACTTCTACGAATAGTGGTTTAACGCCCCTAAGCGCCCAATTTGGCGCGCTAAAAAGAGTCTTTGGCACGTACACCAAGGGCACTTAAACGGGCAAAGTTTTGATGTACGTGCTGTTTCATACATCTATAGAACTGGTCTACTATAGCTTTTTGATGCCAGAATTCTGGTGCAGTCCCATTCATACATTTTGCCCTTAGTGATATCAGTGAAAGTATTTATGTATTCTGACACCTCACTGCACATGCATTCAGCTCTAATGAATGCGCCTTTGCGTAAATTTATAATGACATGATGTGGATGACAACTCTCAGCATGGAGAAGGTTATTTCCTGAATTTGGTTCATGATACAACGTACTGATACCATTACACTGTATGGGATCTCCTCTGAGACAGACATCAAGAAACAATATAAAGAGTGATAATATCATAAACTTAAAGATACTTTCATTAATTTTGATAAAATCACTAATTTTGGTGTGGGAGATTCGGAACCTGACCAAATAAGGCAAGTATTATCAATGTATCTTCTATACCAAAAGATGTTACATAAAAAAGGATTACTGTCCGAATAGAAACATTTCTTTCCACCTCCACCTCTCTCCGCTCACCCGAAAATATTTTCCAATTATGTGAGATACAGGACTCCATGGGGAAACTTTGTGTAATTACATAAAAAAAAACTTTGATCAAACGAAAAATTATTATCTATTTTAAAGCATCATTAATTCCAGAGCACTGTACATTCGAGGGGGTTGCACACATAACATATGTGTCATGATCATGCCTGACAGGACCAACAGCTTTTCGCTTTCAAGTCGCCAGCCACGGTCGTTGCGACGAAACTTATGCTTTCTGACATCAATTGCTATTCAATAGTGTGAACTTGTTTTATCTTCTCTGCATTACTAATTGATTCATCGGCGATACCTTGGTCAGGGAAATCGTACAGCACTCTGCTGGTTTACATGGTTCCTTGCTGGTCATGTTGATGACACGTCCATGTTATTCAATCTGGGTCTTGTGTCTCCGTACACCTTCACTCTAGTTCTGTTTTATATTGTCCATATATAAGGATTCCTCTGCCTACCATCCTGCTTGCTATAGAGGTTTCTGCCTGTAGCTAAGTTCTTACTTTTCTGATGCTCACTTTCTGGTATCTTGACCCTGTTGTTCTAATGACTATTCTTCTGCCTTCTGTATTTGTACTATGTCGCTCCGACCGTTACTGACATTGGCTCGGCTGTACATTGTATTCTTCTGTCTCGATTTAGTACGCATATCGGCCTGATTGTTTTTTATTGCCGACCTTCGCCTGCCTGACCTCTCCCTTATGTGTTCTGTGTCGTTGTCTGTACTCCTGTGTCTGTACTTATTTTGTATATGTCCTTAGTAGTGTTAGGAGCGGAATTTTATCGAAACAAAGTTGAAATCGGGCAAGGTTTTTATGGTGATCGGAATTTTCCAGATCTATTCGATAATTAAGTGTTAAAAATCTTGAGCACTATCATATATTAAAGATCGCGCCTTTTTCGGCGCGTCCTGTAATTTTGGAGGCAATGCAAATCAGATTATAGATAGAGCAGGAGGTGAGATGTGTGTGCGCTCGTCATGACTGGATGTGTATAGGTTGCGATTGGCTGGAAAAATCACTTGACATCCGTTTTACATAGAACAGCGTTTCCTGTTTCAGCCTCAGTGTCTCTCAGCGTCTTCTTAGGGGATTAGGACGTGCACTCTGCCTGTGGCCACACAGCTCAGCGAATTAGTCCAATTTCTGCACAGAGAAACCTCTGCTATTAGCTGTGATCATTCCAATTTAGTAATATGAGAGATTTGTTGTTTTATGTAGTTAGCTTAGAGAATTTTACAAGCCGCATTATACAGGTGTTGTAAAGTCACGGCGGAAGGGAGGGGGGGGGCGGGGGCAACGGCGGAGCGAACACAGACAAGTCTTATTATAAAGAACATTGGATAAAGTTCCAAGACTTTGTGTAGATACTTGTAGTGGAATATTTTATTATTAACAGTTTGCTTATTCGAAGTATTTCCTGGTGGTATATGGGGCAGTCTGAACTTATATTGGGATAAAAATCATTTTCTAGTAACTGCAGTTCTCTTTGTTAGCTGCAAAAATCCATTTTATTATCAGTATACAATTAGATAGGTGTTCAATTTTACCCATTACAAATGCCATGACAGTTGTATTATTTCAACTTGCACTTAAATTACAATCCAGCAATCTTGTGTATTCAGCACTCAGCACAGGTTGTTTGTTGCCAAAGAATACAGTGTATCGTACGAACAACACACAGTACGTGTTTTTTGACTTTTTGCGCACCTCAGTACTGTTCCATTGACGCAGCATCTACGTAATTCATTAAAAACAGCATTATATATTAACCACAGGTGAATTGAAAGGTGCCAAAAAATACAGTTTATATATATCAAAATACACAGTTACGTGGGGGGTTTTTTTGACTTTTGCGCCACAGTACTGTTCATTGACGCAGCATCTACGTAAATCTTAAAACAGCAATTCTATTTCTCACCACAGGTTGATTGAAGGTGCAAAAAAATACCGTTCTATTATATCAAAACATAACTGTTACGTGTTTTTGTCTTTTTGCGCACCCTGTACTGTTCATTGACGCAGCATCTTACGTACATCTTAAAAACCAGCCTTCTATATTCACCGCAGGTGAATTGAAGGTGCAAAAATGTACAGTTTATTATTACGAAACATAACAGGATACCTGTTTTTTGACTTTTGGGCACCCAGTACTGTTCATTGACGCAGCATCTACGTAAATCTTAAAACTGCAATTCTATATTCACCACAGGTGAATTGGAAGGTGCAAAAAATACAGTTTATTATATCAAAACATAACAGTTACGTGTTTTTTGACTTTTGCGCACCCAGTACTGTTCATTAACGCGTCCCATCTACGTAAATCTAAAATACAGCAATTCTATTTACCAACAGGTGGATTGAAAGGTGCAAAAAATACCGTGTATTATACGGAATAATCTTAACAAGATACGTGTTTTTTGACTTTTGCGCCTGAACCAAGTACTGTTCATTGACGCAGCAACTAACGTAAAATATATTAAAACAGCAATTTCTATATTCCACCACAGGGTGAATTGAAAGGTGCAAAAAATACAGTATTATTATATCTAAAACCATAAAACAGTTACGTGTTTTGACTTTTTGCAGCACCCAGTAATGTTCATTGAACGCAGCATCCTACGTAAATCTTAAACCAACCAGCAATTCCTATATTCACACAGTTGAATTGAAAGGTGCAAAAAAATACCGTGTATTATACGAAAACATAACAGATACGTGTTTTTTGACTTTTTCGCACCCAGTACTGTTCATTGACGCAGCATCTACGCTAATTCTTAAAACAGCAATTCTATATTCAACACACGGTGAATTGAAAGGTGCAAAAATACCGTGTTTATACGAAAACATAACAGTTACGTGTTTATTTTACTTATTGCGCAACCCAGTACTGTTCATTGCATCGCCAGCATCTTCGTAAATCTTAAAACAGCAAATTCTTATTCACCACAGGATGAATTGAAAGGTGCAAAAAAATACCGTTTATTTTTCAAAACATAACAGTTACGTTGTTTTTTGACTTTGCAGAACCCAGTCTGTTCATTGTCCGCAGATCTACGTATCATTTAAAACAGCCAATTCTATATTCACCACAGGTGAATGAAAGGTGCAAAAAAAATACCATTTATATATACCAATCATTAACATACTTACGTTGTTTTTTGAATTTTGCCCAGTCCAGATTTGATTGATAGACACCTTGCAGTTAAATTCGAATCCAGCAATTTTGTTTTGGATTAGAGGGATTTGAGAATAAGCAGTGATTTGCCGGTCTTTAATTTAAAGAGACTTTCCAAAAACTATTCCATACCTTCTAATTTTTATATTGCTGGACTTGGACAGCGTATATGAAGGTGGTACAGGCGAGCAAAGAGGGGGGAGGAACTGGGGGAGGTAGCACATGGGAGGTAGAGGTTACCGAATCGAGAGAGAAGGTGGCTCTTCCAGTGCTGGCGACAAAACGCTATGCACAGAGGTATCGTCAGTTGCGGCAGGGACGTCAGGCCTGTCCATCGCTGGGTCAAGGGCCTGTTGAATCTAAAGTAACTATCATGTCCGCCAATCTCGTCCTTCTGTGGTTCATGCAAACCCCTGCATCTAGCAGACTCTTACCTCCTTCGTCCTCCCAGTAACGGCCAACAAATGTCGTCATCTGCATCTCAGCCATCCGTTCAAAAATCGAAGCAGCCCAAATGTCAAACTCGTTTGACCAAACTTGTGGATAATCCATTGTAGATGGACCTCTTTGATGAAAAAAATTGCGGTTGGAGTCAGGAATGGCATGTTAAAAGATCATAGAGGATTATTTAGTCTGCTCTGACGCCAGTTAATGATGCCACCGAGGAGGTGAAGGAAGCCGGGTCAATCGGCATAAAATCGCTGGCGGCGGTCAGGCAACGCCATTGCAATGCCCTTGCTAGTTGCCCGCAGCTTTCTGGATGCTGAAAGTCAGGACGACCAAGTCACATGTGTTGTTGATGTTGATGTTGACGACATGCGGGAATTCATACGTTCTTTTCCGCCATGATTTGCTTGCGAGGAGCATTAATCAGTGGACGAGGAGGAAGACGATGGGGTAGAGGATGAATCAAAAGTGTCAATACGGGTCCCGCCCACAAAAAGGAGAGGTGCGGGTCGCAGATAGTGCCGGCTGATATTGATTCCGACAGACATCGGTCAGCGCAAACCCCGCTCCTCGCTTACTCGCACGTCAATAAAGGTCAGGACCTCTCAAGCCTGGGGCCTCTTTGAGAAAGCCTCTGATTCAGCCCACAGCGATGTCATATTGCGGCCTTTGAGGGAATAACGCATAAGTAGAGGCAAGAAAACTTAAGTGGTTAGACACTCACCATATGTCTGTCACATGCAAGCGAAGCATGAGTTGTTGGAAATGGAGGGAACACTCTGGCAATAAAAAGGCCAGACCGACGACCGGCCACCAACCAATGTCACACCCTATGTCTCCCTGCCTCACCAACTTCCGCACACCAAGCGTTCCTCCGCTGCCATGTCTCTCAGAGTCATGATCAGGGATCAGCTTCTCCGCTTCAGACCGTCCACCGTCCGCACGAAAAGTACCACCAGCACCACCAGAGACCCATCCATACCCCTTCTCCTTCCGCCAGTTTTGACGACTCTGCAAGCGTTACAGCGGCCAGTCTAGCAAAGCCTGCCTTCTGTCTTCCAGGTTTGGGAAAGAAGAAAACACTTTAAACCCAATCCATTCCCCAAAAGCCAAAAGCAATGATGTCGGCGTATTGCCAGGCTTTTGGCCTTGCGGAATTGTTGCCTTTCGTATGGTGGGACACAGGCATGGGTTCCGGCCACGTCATGGCCCTCGACTGCCCAATACCAGATGCGAGCAGGCATTTCTTTGCCAGAAAAGCGTCCTGCCTGGCCAGGCACGTGTCTATCTAAAATTTCAAGAGCGCAGTTGACTGCATCCTGTGTCGGAAAAGTCCATCTCACCTCACGGACTCATGGACCTACGTAAGCACAGGCCAAGGCCACTATATTCAGTGCACAGTACACTGGGTGAGCTGGGTGGATTGTATCAGGGGGTGACGGTGGACTCTCAGGCTCGGCGCGACGCTCTTCAAAACTGAGGGATGGTGCAGGGCTCTTCCCCCAAGGTCCTCTGGTGGCATCACGTGCCCAGAGACACCAGGCCGTGTTGAAATTAATCTGCCTTGGAGACCGTCCACACACAGGTCAGGAGCTGTGGACGGCTCTAAGCAACGAGACCGAGCGCTGGCTGGGTGACAAGAACCTTGTGCCAGGCAAGGTGGTGTGCGATAACGGGCGAAATCTGCTGGCCGCCCTTAAGATCGGTAGGCTGGAGCACATCCCTTGCCTGGCACATGTCATGAACCTTGTCGTCCAGAAATTTCTAAAGAGCTACCGGGTCTGGACTGCCTGCTGAAGAAGGCTCGAGGTCTGAGTTCGCACTTCCGCCGTTCGCACCCTGCTTCATCCCGCCTGGCTGCGTTGCAGCGTCAGCTCGGCCTCCCCGTCAACCGTCTCATTGTTGACGTGGCAACACGCTGGAATTCCACCCTCCACATGCTCCAGCGATTGTGGCAGCAGCGCAATGCCATTACGCAGTACGAAGTGACACATGGCCTGACAAGCAGCGGTACGGACCTCGGGGTGTTGAACCACCGAGAGTGGAGGCAGGTGAAAGAGCTCTGCACCATCCTTGCCAGTTTTGAAGAAGCCACCAAAATGGTCAGTGCGGACAATGCCCTTGTCAGCATGAGCATTGTGGTGATCTTAGTTCTGGAACGATCGTTGGACACTCTGAAACAACAGGTCCCGCCAGCGACGGAGGAGGAGACGGACACAGATGCGGACACGGAGCCTTTCTCTCCGTCAAATCCACAAGGCCCGACAGTTTCACAATTTCATCGGTCTTCATTAGGCAGTGGTTCGGGGTCCAGAGCTAGTGCAAGGTGGCGCATCAGCTCTCAGGGTGCATCATCTCAGGCAAGCCAGGGCTGTGTTGAAGCTGTGCCGGAGGCAGCGGAGGAGGAGGAGGAGGAGGTATTCCTAGACACCGATGTTACCGACGTCCCTGCCTTGGAAAGAGGTTGGCGCGACTTTGAGGCGGAGGAGGAAGATGAGGAAGATCAGTTTGCTAGTGCCCCTCGACCCAGAGGCTTGGGAAATCAAGGCTCCATCTCTCACATGAGTGCTTGGATGCTCCATTTCCTCCAACATGATCCTCGCATTAAGGCCATCAAAATGAACAACAGTTACTGGGTGGCCACCCTCCTGGATCCCCGGTACAAAACAAAAATCAGCACTTTCCTTCCACCCACCCAAATAGAGATTAAAATGCAGGAAATGGAGACCTTGCTGATTGATCAACTGGAGACATCTGTTGCGTCTGCTTCACGTTCCCCAAATGTCACGGTGGAACAACATCAGCGACGTGACAGCAGTAGAGTGCCAAGTAGGCGTAGCGGCAGCAGCAGGCAAGGTGGCAGAAGCCTAATGGGTGACCTCTGGCAATCTTTGTTTACCACCTCACCAACGCATGCAATGCAGGGCACACATCCAACACACAGAGATCAGCTTAAGATCATGGTGCACGACTATCTGCGTCTCAACACCGATGTTTTTGCATGTGTTCCGGACCCAATAGACTTCTGGGTATCCAAAATGGACGAATGGCCCGAGCTGGCTCGTCACGCCATAGAGGTGTTGTCCTGCCCAGCAGCCAGCGTCATATCTGAGCGGACCTTCAGCACAGCTGGAGGAGTCATTACAGACAAACGCATCCGGCTTTCCACAGATAATGTGGATCGTTTGACTTTCATCAAGATGAATCAGGCATGGATCTCTGATGATGTTGTGGCCCCAATTGCCGAGGTCACCGATTAGTTGCCGGTCTACTTCACATTCCTTTTCAAACAGAAATGGTCCTCTTGAAAACTTTTTTTTAAATGATCATTTCTTACTGCAATTTTTATTCTCTTTTCCCAACAGTTCATTTTGATGGTTTTGCTGTGAGGAGACTGTAAAAGACAGCAAGGTTTCATGACAACACCGTATTCCATTTACTCACTTTATCTTAAGAAGTTTTCGCATTGTCAATGGTTTTGAGGTCATGTTGCTGTGAGATACAGCAATAATCATGGTCCTTTGGAACAGAAATGTGACTTCTAAGTGGCATTTCTCCCTCACAATTTTTAATAGTGGCTGAGAAGTCATATTTATAATTTTTTGGGGTCATGTTGCTGTGAGATACAGCTATAATTATGGTCCTTTGGAATAGAAATGTGGCTTCTAAGTGGCATTTCTCCCTCACAATTTTTAACAGTGGCTGAGAAGTCATTTTTATAATTTTTTGGGTCATGCTGCTTTGAAATGCAGCAATACTACAGATCCTATTATAAAAAAATGTTGTGTATAACAAGACAATTGTTATATTCCAATGGAAAAAAACGGGGGACATTTGGTTCTTCACTATTAAAATGTTTTTTGCCAATACCAAAGTGGCTCAAGGGTCATGCTTTGAATTTTTGGGGGCATTTTGCTGTGACATGCAGCTATACTACAGGTCCTATTCTAAAAATGTTGTTTCTAACAGACATTTGTTCTTCACAATTGACCAAAGTGGCTCAAGGGTCATGCTTTGAATTTTTGGGGGCATTTTGCTGTGACATGCAGCTATACTACAGGTCCTATTCTAAAAAATGTTGTTTCTAACAGACATTTGTTCTTCACAATTGACCAAAGTGGCTCAAGGGTGATGGTGCTGTCAGAATACAGGTTATCTAAAAGTTGTTCTAAAACATTTGTAAAATTTGGACAATAGGGGCAAAGACTTGTTTTTGCAAGATCTTTAACATAGCTATCAATCCCTGTATTGAGACAACCCATTTAATACAATGAAAAAAAGAGAAACAAAGACATGGTGGGATTCCATCCTATTTTAAAAATGTGTTTTCTAGAATTAAAGTACTAAAAAACTTGCATGTACAAAATAGCTGTTAAAAAAATTCCTCTGAATTGTACAAGGGAGGTACAGGAAAACTTGACCAGATGTAGGTTATTCAGAGAACATGGAGTATGGAGCACAGACAGAGAACAAAGTACAGAGACCATTTCCTCCAGCACGTTGAGTAAAATGAGAAAAAGAATGCCAAGATAAAGGGCCCTGGGTGTAACAGGAGCGTTAACCACCAGTATTTCCAAGTGAAGCTCAATTGGTCCACACTCATACGGAGGGGCAAGCGCTACCCAGGTATTTACTGTGTACAGAGGAAGGCTGGAGTTCTCACACTTCCGCTTCCGCACTCTGCTTCAGCACGACAGTTTTCGTTGCTGCGTCATCAGGGCATTTTAACCTGCGTGTTAATAGATGACGGACGCCAGCCTGGGCTTTCACCGCACCCACTGTAACTCCGGCCCTGGGTCATGCTGTGGCCCAGGACAGGTATAGTCAATGTCCAGTGAAACTAAATGGTGGTTGAAAGACTCCTTTTTCCGGCACTTTTTAAATGTGGGGGTCATGCAGGTTTGGGGCTCATGTGTGGCCCAGGCATGTATAGTCAATGTCCAGGAAAACAAAAATGGTGGTTGAAAGACTCCTTTTTTCCGGCACTTTTTTAAATGTGGGGGTCATGCAGGTTTGGGCTCTGCTGTGGCCTGGAAGGTATAGTCCATGTCCAGTGAAACTAAAATGGTGGTTGAAAGACTCTTTTTCCGGCACTTTTTAAAATGTGGGGGTCAAGCAGGTTTGGGGCTAATGCTGGTGGCCCAGGACAGGTATAGTCAATGTCCAGTGATAATAAAATGGTGGTTGAAAGGACTCCTTTTCCGGATTTTAAATGTGGGGTCATGCAGCGTTTGGGGCTCATGCTGTGGACCAGGACATGTTTAGTCAATGTCCAGTGAAATCTATAATGGTGGTTGAAAGACTCCTTTTTCCGGCACTTTTTAAATGTGGGGTCTGAGGTTTGGGGCTCTGCTGTGTCCCAGGACAGGTATAGTCAATGTCCAGTGAACTAAAATGGAGGTTGAAAGACTCCTTTTTCCGCACTTTTAAATGTGGGGGTCATGCAGGTTTGGGGCTCATGCTGCGTTCCAGGACAGAGGATATTCAATGTCCAGTTCAAGTAATGATGGTTCAAAATCATACGGCTTCTGGGGCACTTTTTATTTGTGAGGTGATGCAGGTTTAAGAGGTCAGGCTGTGGTAAAGACAGGGATAGTAAATGGTCTCGTGACTTTTTTTCTGTGACTTTTATAACCTAGTGTGTTGTAAGATGTAGGACGTATCCATTTGACTGTTGGGATGTTAATTTCAGCTTCTCCAGCCTTGTTGGGTGTAATAATGTGTGTTGTTGCTCTCCCATAGACTTTATTGGTAATCGCTCATAATCGATGCTCACTATCGAAAAACCCTTGATCGATAGCGGCCGACTATTCGGGACTATCGATCGATCTCGATAGCAACGCATATCGCTCAAACTAGTTATAAGTTTAAATTTGTCTATACTCGTGATTTAGAATAATTGTAAGATCACATATTAGAAAATGAGGGTTCACTTTATTTTTTTTTAACTGTTATTATTTAATTCTTTATACTCCCTTTTGAAAATACTTCTATTTGTGACAAAAACTGCATTTGTGAATCTAGTCAACCAAAAGCAGTTTTGTTGTAGGCACATTTTTGAGAGTTGCATGGAAGATGTTTGTCCAAAGCCTCATGGTTTCATATTCAGTATTGTAATTTCTATTCCTGCTTTCCATTGCTCTTAAGTGTGTCACCTCTTCTCAACCCTGTATTTGTGCTTTGAGGTTTTCAGCTCCTCCTCCTCCTCTAGCATTTTCCATCTGCTCTGCTCCATGTAGTAATTTTGAAGTAAGATTCACAGTTCAATACAGACTTCCATTGTATATGGGCCGGAATGAACATTCACAATTGCTGTCAAGCATCAATGAATCAGGAATAGTGAAAAGATGGTTTAGAAACACAGATAAGCTCACAGCTTAAGCTGAGATTTCCTCATAAGCTCAGTGTCGTGACAGTGACAAGCAAGCATTAGTGTGCAGTGTGAAGCAGCTATAGCTCAACAGCATAGAATCTTCTCGTAATATCATCTTATTTCTCCATCTAGAGAGGGCGAATTACCTGAATATTTCGTTTCGTTCACTTGCCCGAATTTTCGGCAAAAAATAAACTTCGTTTGAATCACTTTCGGCACGAATACGTTAAAAAACAGCTATTTCCAGGCTGCTCAGAGCCTGCAGGGTGCTCGTAGAATGTTGTGCCATGATTAAATATGCAGAGGGGCTTGGTATGGTCTTCATACCTATTGTTGTGTTTTAGTATGACACGCAGATGACTGCCGCCGCTCTTAGAATGCTTCACTATAAAATTCCTGGGCACTTAAGAGGGCAAAACTGACCAAAAAGTCAAGCTGGAATGTAGCTGAAATAAAGGTCATGCAGCGAAAGCTGGAAAAAAACAAGCTGAGCGCTCAGGTGGCAACATAAGTGACAGAGTGTGGAGGTGACGGTGGCAGCCACAGCAGCATGAGGTCAGGAGATGCACAATGACATTCTGGAGGTGGCAAAACAGGAGGAAGCCACGAATGGCACAATGACTGAGGAGCGGAGGTCACGGCGTGCTGCGCATGGGTCAGGAGTGGCATAATGACATTCTGGAGGTGGAAAAACAAGAGGAAGCCACAGACATGGCACAATGATGGAGAGTGGAGGTCCCGGCAGCACGCCAGCATGAGGTCAGGCAGTGGCACAATGACACAGTGTGGAGGACACGGCAGCAGAACAGCAGCAGCTGAGGTAAGAAAGTGGCACAATGACACCGTGTGGAGGACACAGCAGCAGCCACAGCAGCGCATGAGGCTCAGAAGTGGCACAATGAACAGTGTGGGAGGACACGGCAGCAGCCACAGCAGCAGCATGAGTCAGGACAGTGGCACAATGTCTCTCTGGAGGTGGCAAAACAGTATTAGGCCACAGCGTGGCACAATCACACAGTGTGATGTCACACAGCGCAGTATGAGGTCAGGCAGTGGCCACAAAGACATTCTGGAGGTGGCAAAAACAGGGAGGAAGCCCAGAGTGTGGCACAATGACTCGAGAGCGGAGGTCCGGCGCCAGCAGCATGAAGTCAGGCTGTGGCACAATTGACACAGTGGGTTATGTTAGAGGACATGGCGCAGGCCACAGCAGCAGCATGAGGTTCAGACAGTGGCCATGACAAATTCTGGAGTGGCAAAAAAGAGTGTAGGCACAGCGTGCACAAATTGACAGGATTTGAGTTGATGGCGGCAGGCACAACAGATGAAGTCAGAGAGTGGCACAATGACACAGTGTGGATGTCCGGCAAACAGCAACAGCAAGCAGCAGCATGAGGTCATAGAGTGGCACAATGGGACAGAGTGTTGAGGTGGGTGGGCAATACCAGTCCTCGGCAAAGGATGGTGGTAGGCCGATGGAGAAGCTGGCCAGCAGATGAGAGGCATTCAGGGGGGGGGCGGCATCAGAAATGTGGTGAGGCAGGTAGTTTGAAACCCAGACCTGTACGCCTAATGCATTGGTGTGTGGAAATCCTGCCGATCCACGCCTGATCATCTGACCAAAGGTCAGTCGTTCCACATTTTCCCGTTGGACAAGCGGGTTTCCTTGGGGTAACGATGGCCCCCCACCGCACTGAACAACGCTCTGATGCACACTACTGGCCGGGCAGGACAGATTCTCCACGCAACCCTCGGAAGGTTCGGCCACACATCAGTTTGGCTGACCCAGTAGTCCAGCGGATCTTCTAACTGCGGTGGCTGTGTGCTGTCCACGTAGGCCCCAACCTTTGGGTTCAGGGACTGCTCCCGGTCCTGCTGCTGCTGCTGCTGGCGACTTCGCCCTCCCTCACTTGGCGGGTGAAGGGAAGCTGCTCATCAGTGACTCCAGACTTGGTTAATATGATGGAGCTGTACTTGCTCCTTCCCCCCCCCCTTCCCCAGCAGCCGCGGCAGTAGTACGTGAGCGCTGAGGAACCCCGGTCAGACCTGTCAGAGGGGGGACGATGCCGCACATAGGCAGCGGCAACTGTTTACGGAGGATTTGAGTTGCTTCCCTCTCAATAGAGGGAAAAAGGCTCCATTTTGGACCGTAGCGCGGGTCCTATAGGGTGGAGAGCCAGATGTCATCCCTTGACGGAGGCTGGACTATTCGGATGTCACTAGCCAGGCAAATAAGCATGCTGGTGGGCCATCTGCACAAGTGACTCGTAGGGGCTCCCTGCCTCCATTTCCACTTGTATACTGGCCACGGTGCTTGGGGGTCATGTGCCTCGTCTTCCTCTTCTCCATCCACCTCCTCAGCTGTCACCTGCTACCTCTCTCTTGTCACCTGGTAGAAAATCACTCATTTCACCAGACATGCTTCTGCCTTCAATGTCATCCTCCATTTTAGTCCTCACCGGACTCATGTTGGCCACGAGATGTAGTCGCCTTCCAGTCCAGCCAGGACTTATTTTTCAGCATCCTGTTCCAGGGACATGAAAGCAGTGGAATGCGTTATTCATTCCCGTAGTCTGGCGACTGACAAATAACGTCGGCCTCCTCGAATGGCCTCAACAAAAACGGCAAGGTGTCACGCATGAGCTGCCACTTGATCAGACTTCAATTACACAGGGGAGTAACTTCGTCTGCCTGGATTCATCAAAAAATCGTTATGGCTTTCTCGGTTCATACAGTCGGTCCAACTTGGGGCAGGCTGGAATTCCAGGGGTGGAAACAACGCATATCAGAGTGTGTTTGGGTGGCCGTTCTGGCCGCTGGGCAACTCAGGAGGGTGTTCTGGCTTTGTACGAATGGATAAAGTGCATGACAGTCTCTGGCATTTTCAGAAATGTTCTGAAGATCGGTGGAAGACTTCCAGGATCCTTTTCACAACCAGATTGAACACGTGCGCCATGCAGGGCGCATTGGACCATCCCTCCTCGTGGCAGCGCGGACACCATGTTCCTCCCTTGTCCCGTCTCCATGGTTGCCGATTTGCAGTTGGCGCGGAGAAAGCACACATCGGGTTTTCTTGCTGGCATGACATGGAGCAGTTCCTCCCCTGTGTGGACTTGTTTTTTTCACCGAGGCAAGCCGGTGTAGAACTGCGCGGACACCGCTGTGCCCGTACACATGTGTATGATGGAGGCAGTACTTTTGGAGTTGAGATCGGTGGTGATGGTGGAGGAGGAGGAGGCGGGACATTGGCGCAGTGGCAGCAGTGTGGACATCGTGGTGTGGAGAAAGCGCGTTTACTGTCCAAATTGTTGGGTGCTGGGCAGGAAGCACATTCACCAGTGGGCCGTAAAGGACATGTACTGGCCTTGACCGTAGTTACAGGCTCCAGACGTCCGCGCTGCCGTGCACTTGGAAACAACGATAAGCTCAAGGACTGACCACCTTCTGTTCTACATATTTTGAAGTATTGGTACTGCCTTTTTGGAAAAGAAATTACGCTGGAAACTCTCCATTCGGCTCGAGCACAAAGCCATTAGTTCTCTGAATGTTGCAGAGGTCCACCATTTGGAAAGGGAGGGACTGCAATACCAACAACATCGGACAGGAGCACGGTCAGCTGCTGACACCCCTTAGGATGGTTGGACGCATATGTTGTCTCTTTGCAATTCGCCCGCTAGAACGGACTGCTGGCGCCATGAGTAGCGAGGAGCAGGATGCATCTGGATCGGAGATGATGTCAGAAAAAACAGCTCCCTTCTGAGAGGTGGTGGAGCTTGACTGGCTGCAATGGCATGCGTGCCACGGGCATGCGCTGCTGCTGTTGCTGCGGCGGCAGGTCGGGACACACCCACATCTGAGCCACGTTTCTCGCAGTCCACGGATGGTGACGCTGCATGTGTTGAGACGCAGGGCCGTGGTGCCAAGTTAGCTCCCTGGCATGCTTCACTTCTGCCCACAGATTCTTCATTATACCCATATTCGGCTCCTCGGTGTACTTAGCAAAAGAACTGCCCACCGCCGAGTAGTGATTTTACCGCAACGCTCCGCACTGAGTGACTACTGCCGCCGCTGCCTCGCTGATACCCTGTGCCGCTATTTCTTGGACCTGTACGAAGCGGATGTTTTATTACCCCGTTCGGCCGCTTGCTCCTGACCTCACCCCTGCTTCTGCTGACTAACTTGGCCACACAGCCCACTTGGCTGGCTGCAGCTGCTGCCTGACGCGCAAGCTGCGCCTCCTCTTTCTGACGATGATGAAAGCCTTGCTTCACCCAGCTCCAAGTGGCGGTCGGCTACTTCATCATCTATTTGGGTTTCATCGTCACTGCTGTCCTCATCACCGGTCTTGGTATGCAGAGGCTGACCTCACTCATTGACCTCCCATTCTCACTCTCCACATCTATTACTTTGCCGCCCCCCAATACTGCAAGATGCAGGGAGATATTGCCCCATTTCTCGCTGCCAAGTGCTGCTGACAGCCCTCCTCAAATTGTTCTTCCTCGCTATATAGTGGCGCTGAAACCCAGACCACATAGTAGATCTCTTGGCTGAGGAGAACCGCGGGGGGGTGGGCCGGGGGGGCGGGGTGTGGAGGGGGGGGTAATGGGCCTGAGGCGGGTTGGGACAGGTGAGGCCGCTGACCTGTCCGGGCCATGCCTGGTTAGGGGGTGGGGCGGTGTGGGCAACTAAAGGTTGTGTCTGAGGTTCCCACCAACTCTTGGCTGAGGTTGTTCAGATGTTCATCTGGGAGAAGTGGTTGGACCTAGACAACCAATCAGAACCCTTGGGTTGCTAGTCAGGCACACGGCCGCTAGATGGACAGCGGCAGTGTGCCTCACCGAGTGGACCTGCTGCAACGTCCCTTGCTGTGTGCGACCTGGGCTGTTCTTTCCAGGAATGTTTGTGCCAATGCCACTCGCAGGTGAAGAGCCTGCCTCCTCGCTGTCTGACATACTGTTTGTTCTTAAATGTACAGACTCTGTTGATGAAGATTTCTGTAGATGCTAAATACACACCCTGTATTTGACTCCAAAGAACCAGTAAAACAGCTTGGGTAACCCCTGGATATAATTGTGCTCCACAAATGGCCAGGAAAAATTTAATTGTATGTCCCTTTTTAAAAAACTCTGTGTTTTTTCCTGAAAAAAAAAAAGGGCTTAAAAAACCTTCGGATATAAATTTTGTTTATAGAATTTCTTTTTGTGGCGGGGGGAAAAAGAAAAGTTTTTTTTACTTAGTACAACTCGCAAAAAAATTTTCTTATTTAAACCCCTTTGGGATAAAAAATTGGGGCCAAAAAAATTGGGAGCAACCAAAAAACTATGGGGTTTTGTAGCGTGTTACAATGGCGTTTTTTTTTTAAACGCTACACAACAAAAAAAAAATTGAAATTTTAACCCTTTTCGCATGTAAAATTATGCAAAGGGAAAATTTTTATTTTTTGGCGGTGGACAGAGGGTTTTTATTTTTTTTTCACCACAGAAAAAAAAAACAACATTTAAATTTAAACCCCTTGATGTAAATTGCGCAAAAGAATTGAGCAGCCACAAACTACTAAGCTTTTGAAAGGTTTTAAAAAAAGGCTTTTTTTTAAAACGCTCCCACAACAAGAAAAAAAATTGAAATTTTAACCTTCGCTTTTTAATTAGGGAACAGGAAAATTGTATTTTTTTTGGGGGGTGAAAAAGCGGTTTTTTGGGAAATTCACCACACAGAAAAAAAAACCGTTTTAATTTAAACCCCCGGATGTAAATTGCGCAAAAAAAAATTGGAGTGCCACAAACTACGGGGCTTTGTAGCTGTTTACAATGGCGAAATTTTTAAACCCTAAAAAAAAAGAAAAAAAAAATTGAAATTTAAACCCTTTTTCTAGTGAATTATCCCTGGGGGGGAAAAATTGTATTTTTTGGGGGGGGTTTAAAAAAAAGGACATTTTATTTTTGTACCCAAAGCAGAAAAACAATGTTAATTAACCCCTGGATGAAAATTGTCAAAAGAATTGAAAACCCACAAATTTATTAGTTTTGGGTAGCGGGGTTACAATGGATATTTTTTTTCAAAAAAAAAGAGAAAAAATTTGAAATTTAAACCCTTCGTTGTGAATTATGCCCCAGGAAAATTTAAAATTTTTTTTTGGCGGTGGGAAAAGACGGTTTCTTGGGAGTCCCCCCACAGCAGAAAAAAAAGGGTTAAAATTTAACCCCCGGGAATGTAAATTGCGCAAAAGAATTGACCCGGCCCACAAACTACAGCTTTTAGCGTGTTACAATGGCCTATTTTTTCCCGCTACAGAACAAGAGAAAAAATTTTTAATTAATTTTTTCGCTTGTTAGCACGGAAAAAATTGTTTTTTTTTGGGGGTTGGAAAAAAGACGGTTTTTTTTTTTTTTTTGTCACCACAGCAAAAAACAATGCTTTTTAAACCCCCGGATGTTAAAATTTGCGAAAAAAGGAATTGAGCACCCACAAACTACTTTTTGTAGCGGGGTTTTCAATGGCATATTTTTTCCCTTACACAACAAGAAAAAAAAATTTTTAAAAATTTAAACCCTTTCGTTGTAAAATTAGGGTCCCCGGAAAAATTTTATTATTTGGGGGGTGAAAAAAAAACGGTTTATTTTTTCCCCCACACGGGAAAAAAAACAACGAAAAATTAACCCCTGGATGAAATTTTGGGCGCAAAAAAAATTGGGGGGCAGCCACAAATTTCTAAGTTTTGTAACGTTTTTCCCTTTGGCGTATTTTTTGACGCTCCACTAACAACAAGGAAAAAATTGAAATTTAAACCTTCGTTTTTGTGAATTAGGTTTCAGGAAAATTTTTTTTTTTGGCAGTAAAAAAGGTTTGGTTTCTTGGATCACCACAGCAGAAAAAAAACGTTAAATTTAAACCCCCTGGATGTAAATTGCGCAAAAGAATTGAGGGGGCCACAAAATACGAGCTTTGTAGGGGTTTTAAATGGCGTATTTTTGACGCTACAAAAAAAGAGAAAAAATTAAAATTTAACCTTCGCTGGAAAATTATGAAAAGGACAGTTTATTTTTGTCACCACAGCAGAAAAACAATGTTTAATTAACCACGGGATGTAAATTTTTGGCGCAAAAGAATTGAACAGCCAAAAAATTACAAAGTTTGAAAAGCTGTTCCCAAGGGGCATTTTTTTGGGAGCTACAAACAAGGAAAAAATTTTAATTAACCCCCCCCGTAAATTTTATGCTACGGGAAAAATTTTTTTTTTTTTGGCTTTGGGGAAAAAAGAGGGTTTTTCTTGGATTTCAACAGCGAAAAAACAACGCTTAATTAACCCCTGGATGTAAATTGCGCAAAAAGAATTGAGCAGCCAAAAATTTACGGTTTTGTAGCGTGTTACAATGGCGTATTTTTAAAACGCTACCAAAAAGAAAAAAAAATTGTAATTAACCTTCGCTAGTGAATTATGCAACAGGACATTTTAAATTTTTGTCACCCACGAAGAAAAACAATGCTTAAAAAAACCCCGGAAAGGAATTGCGCAAAAAAATTTGAACAGCCAAAAAACTACTGGGTTTGTAGCGTGTTCCCCAATGGCTATATTTTTGACGCTACACAAAAAGAAAAAAATTGTAATTAAACCTTCCCTTGTAAATTTAAATGCCCCAAAGAAAAATTGTTTTTTTGGCAGGGGAAAAAGCGGTTTCTTGAATCACCCCCAGCAGAAAAACAAGGGTTTTAAATTAAACCCCCGGATGAAAAATTGCGCAAAAAAAAATTGAGCGGGCCAAAAATACTAGTTTTTGTTGGGGTGTTCCCAAGGGACTTTTTTTGAGGGCTAAAACAAGAGAAAAAATTGAAATTTAAACCCTTTCCCTTTGTGAAATATGCTACAGAAAAAATTTTTTTTTTTTGGCGGTAAAAAAGCCGGGTTTTTTGGAATCCCCGGCAGCAAAAAAAACAACCCCTTAAAAAAACCCCCCTGGATTTAAATTCCCGCAAAAAAATTGAGAAACCCAAAAAACCTACTAGCTTTGTAGCGTTTAAAATTTGGGTATTTTTGACGCTACCCCAACGAGAAAAAATTGTAAATTAAACCCTTTCGTTTGGGAAAATTTTGCTACGGGAAAAATTTTTAATTTTTTGGGGGGGAAAAAAAGACGGTTTTTTTTGGGAAACACCACAGCAAAAAACAAATTTAAATTAAACCCCTGGAGGGAAAATTTGGGCGCAAAAAAAATTGAGCAGCCCCAAAATACGAGCTTTGTAGCGTGTTACAAGGGCGTATTTTTTACGTACACAAAAAGGAAAAAAAATTTTAAATTTAAACCCTTTCGCTTGTAAAATTATGCTAAAGGAAAATTTTGTTTTTTTTGGGCCGTGAGAAAGCCGGTTTTTTTTTGTCCCCACCAGAAAAACAACGCTTTTTAAACCCCCTGGGATGTAAATTGCGCAAAACAATGACCCCGCCAAAAATACGAGTTTTTTACGTTTTAAACAATGGCGTTATTTTCGCCCTTAACACAACAAGAGAAAAAATTGTAATTAACCCCTTCGTTTTGTGAAATATTCTACGGGAAAAAATTTTTTTTTTTGGGGCGTGAAAAAGATGGTTTTTTGGGTACCCCACCCCCAGTTTTTGAAAACAACCCTTAAATTAACCCCAATGAAAATTGCGCAAAAAGAATTGAGCACCAAACAAATACGGGGGCTTTGTACGTTTTTTACAAGGGGTTTATTTTTTAACGCTACAAAAAAGGGGAAAAAATTTGAAAAAAAAACCCTTCGTTTGGGAAAATTATGCTACGGGAAAAAAATTGTATTTTTTGGCGGTGAAAAAAAAAGGTTTTTCTTTGGACCCACCAAAAAGAAAAAAAAGCAACGTTAAAAAACCCCCTGGATGTAAATTGTGCAAAAAAATTGGGGCACCCCACAAACTACGACTTTGTAGGTTTTAAACCAAGGGGTATTTTTGCCCCAACAAAAAAAAAAAAAATTTTTGAAATTTAACCTTCGTTTTTAAATTTAATGCTACGGGAAAAATTTTTATTTTTTGGCGGTGAAAAAAAAACGGTTTATTTTTGCCCATCAAAAGCAAAAAAAACAATGCTTTAATTTAAAACCCCCTGGATTAAAAGGGCGCAAAAAAAATTTTAAAAAGCCACAAACTACAAAGCTTTGTAGGTGTTAAAATGGCGTATTTTTCACGTAAAACAACAAGAGAAAAAATTTGAATTTAACCTTCAGGGGGAAATTTTATGCTACAAAAAAATTTTTTTTTTGGGGGTTTAAAAAAGACAGTTTTTTTGGAGTCACCACAGCAGAAAAACAACGTTTAATTTAAAACCCCCCGGGGATGAAAATTTTGCGAAAAAAGAATTGACGGGCCCAAAAAAACTACGGTTTTGTAGCGTGGTTACAAGGGCCCTTTATTTTTTAAAAACCTACACAACAAAAGAAAAAAAATTGAATTTAACCTTCCCCCTTTAAATTTTGCTACAAAAAAATTGGAAATTTTTTGGGGGGGTAAAAAAGCCCTTTTTTATTTTTTGTCATCACAGCAGAAAAAAAAAGCTAAGAACCCCTGGATTAAATTGCGCAAAAAAAGTGGGGAACCCAAACAAATTACGGTTTTTGTAGCGTTTTTTTAAAAGGGCCCGTATATTTTACGTACAAAACAAGAGAAAAAATTTTAAAAAATCTTCGCTTGTGAATTTTTTCTCCCGGGGAAAATTGTATTTTTTGGGGGGTTTGAAAAAGAGGGTTTTTTGGGGTGGCACCACAGAGAAAAAAAAACCGCTTAATTAACCCCTGGATGTAAATTGTGCAAAAGAATTTGAGCGGGCCACAAACTACGAGTTTTGTAGGGTTCCCAATGGCGTATTTTTACCCCTAAAAACAAAAAGGAGAAAAAATTTAAAAAATTAAATCTTCGCTTGTAAATTATGCTAAAAAAAAAAATTTGTATTTTTGGCGGTAAAAAAGAGGTTTTTTGGGAAAAACACCAACAGGAAGAAAAGAACGCTTAAAACCCCCCCTGGAGGGAAAATTGGGTTGCAAAAAAAATTGGGGGCAGCCACAAATCGAGTTTTTGAAAGGTTTTTAAATGGCTTATTTTTGACGCTACAAAAACAAGAGAAAAAAATTGAAATTTAAACCCTTCGCTTTTAAATTATGTTTCGGGAAAAAATTTTTTTTTTTTGGCGGTGAAAAAGAGGGTTTTAAAATTGTCATCACAGCAAAAAAAAAATGCGAAATTTTAATCCCTGGATGTAAATTTTGGCCAAAAGAATTAAACCACCCCACAAACAATATTTTTGTGCGTGTTACAAGGGCGTATTTTTGACGTTTTAACAAAACCCAAAGAAAAAATTGAAAAAAAAACCCCTTCACTTTTTAAATTTTATGCTACTGGAAAAAATTGTATTTTTTTGGGGGTGAAAAAAAACGGTTTTTTTGGAGTCCCCACAGCAGAAAAAACAACGTTAAATTTAAAACCCCCTGTTTGAAATTGCGCAAAAAAAATTTGCCCCCACCCAAAAAAACAACGAGCTTTTGAAAGCGTGTTAAAAAAGGCCTATTTTTTTACGCTATAAACAACAAAAGAAAGAATTGAAATTTAAACCCTTCGTTTGTAATTTTTGAATTACGGGAAAAATTTTTTATTTTTTGGGGCGGTAAAAAAGACGGTTTTTTTTTGTCATCACAGCAAAAAAACAATGTTTTTAATTTAATTCCCCGGGGATTTTAAAATTGCGCAAAAGAATTAAACGCCCCCCCAAACCCTACAAAGCTTTGTAGGGTGTTACAATGGCGTTTTTTAAAGACGCTCCCAACAAAGAAAAAATTGAAATTTAAACCTTTCTTTGTGAATAACTACGGGAAAAATTTTTTAATTTTTGGAGGTGAAAAAAAGGGGTTTCTTGGGGGTCACCACAGCAGAAGAACAACGTTTAAATTTAAACCCCCTGGATGTAAATTGGCAAAAATTGGCACCCAAAAAACTACGAGTTTTTGTAGCGTGTTAAAAGGGGGCCCATTTTTTTTTTTAAACGCTACAACAAACAAAGAAAGAATTTGGGAAATTAACCTTCTTTTGTGAATTATGCTACAGGAAAATTTTTTTTTTTTGGCGGTGAAAAAAAACGGTTTATTTTTTTGGTCCCCACAGCAAAAAAAACAATGTTTAAATTTTAAACCCCTGGATGTAAATTGCGCAAAAAAAATTGAGCACCACAAACTAACTTTGCAGCGTTTTTACAATGGCGTAAATTTTACGCTACACAACAAAAAGAAAAAATTTTTTAATTAATCTTCGTTTGGGGAAATTATGCTACAAAAATTGTATTTTTTGGGGGTTGAAAAAAAGAGGGTTTCTTGGAAGTAAACCACACAAAAAAACAACGTTTAAAATTAAAACCCTGGATGTAAATTGTGCAAAAAAATTTGGAAAGGCCAAAAACTAAGGCTTTGGGCGTTTTTTTAAAAGGGGGCGTTATTTTTACGCTACACAACAAGAGAAAAAAATTGTAATTAATCTTCGCTTTTAAATTTTATGCAAAGGGGAAAAATTTGTTTTTTTTGGGCGGGGGGAAAAAAAAAACTTTTCTTGAATAAAACCACAGAAGAAAAGAAACCCTTTTAAAACCCCCGGGATGAAAATTTTGTGAAAAGAATTGAGCAGCCACAAACTACGAGTTTTTTGTAGCGTGTTACAATGGCGTATTTTTGACGCACACAACAAAGAAAAAATTGTAAAAAAACCTTCGTTTTTAAAATTATGTACGGGAAAAATTTTTTAAAATTTTTTGGGGGTTTAAAAAAGACGGTTTTATTTGTCATCTCAGCAAAAAAAAAATGCGAAAATTAATCCCTGGATGAAAATTCCCCCAAAAGAATTGAACGGGCCAAAAAACTACTGTTTTTGTAGCGTTTTTACAATTGGTATTTTTGACGCTCCACAACAAAAGAAAAAAAAAATTGAAATTTAAAAATTTTCCTTGTAAAATTATCTCCAGGAAAATTGAAAATTTTTTGGCGGTGGAAAAAAACGGTTTCTTGGGTCCCCCCAGCAAAAAACAACGCTTTATTAACCCCGGATGAAATTTTTGCGCAAAAAAATTGGCGGGCCACAAAATTTCGAGTTTTTGTTGGGGGTTTACAAGGGCCTATTTTTTACGCAAACACAACAAAAGAAAAAAATTTGAAATTTCCCCCTTTGGGTTTTGTAAATTTATGTACGGGAAAAATTTTTAAAATTTTTTTGGCGGGGGAAAAAGTCGGTTTTATTTTTGTCATAAACAGCGAAAAAAAAAAATGCTTAATTAACCCCGGTTTAAAATTGCGCAAAAGAATTGAACAGCCACAAACTACAAGCTTTGTAGCTTTTGTTACAAGGGGCGTTTTTTTTGGAGCTAACACAACAAGAAAAAAATTGAAAATAACCTTTTCACTTTTTGAAAAATGCACAGGAAAAAATTTTTTTTTTTGGGAAAGGTAAAAAAAGATCGGTTTCTTGGGTCAAAAACAGCAAAAAGAACAACGTTTAAATTAAACCCCCCGGGAAATTTTAAATTGGCAAAAAGAATTGGAGCCACAAACTCGGTTTTTGTAGCTTTGTTACAAGGGCCTTTTTTTTAAAACGCAAAACAAAAACAAGGAAAAAAATTGAAAAAAAATTTCCCTTTCGGGGGTTTGTGAATTAGGGTTTAACGGGAAAAATTTTTATTTTTTGGCGGTGAAAAAGAGGGTTTTTTTTTTTCACCACAGCAGAAAAACAAACGCTTAATTAACCCTGGATGTAAATTGCGCAAAAAAAATTGAGCAGCCACAAACTACTAGTTTGCAGGTGTTAAAAAGGGAAATTTTTTTTTAGGAAACACAAAAAGAAAAAAAATTTGAAATTTAAACCCTTCGCTTGTAATTATGCTCCAGGAAAATTGTTTTTTTTTGGCGGTGAAAAAGAGTTTTCTTGGAATCACAACAGCAAAAAACCTTAATAACCCCGGGATGAAAATTTCCCCAAAAGAATTGAGGAGCCACAAACTACGAGTTTTGTAGGGGTGTTACAATGGCGTTTTTTTTAGGCTACAAACAAGAGAAAAATTGAATTAACCTTCTTTTGGGTAAATTTAAACCCTACGGGAAAAATTGTTTTTTTTGGGCGGGGAAAAAAACGGTTTATTTTTGTCCCCAACGCAAAAAAAACAACGTTAAATTTTAAAACCCCGGATGAAAATTGCGCAAAAGAATTGAGCCCCAACCAAACTACTAGCTTTTAGGGTTACAATGGCGTATTTTTTACGCAAAACACAACAAAAAGAAAAAATTGTAATTAAACCCTTTCCGCTTGGGGAATTTTATGCACAAAAAAATTGTATTTTTTGGCGGTAAAAAAAGTTTGGTTTTTTTGGAATAAACCACAGCAGAAAAACAAAGTTAATTAACCCGTGGATGAAAAAATTGCGCAAAAAATTGGGGCAGCCAAAAAAAAGGCTTTTTGCGTTTTTACTTTTGGGGGTTTTTTTTTTACGCAGACAACAAGAAAAAAAATTGAAATTTAAATCCTTCGCTTGTAAAATTATGCTACGGAAAATAGTTTTTTTTTGGCGGTGAAAAAGAAGGTTTTCTTGGAGTAAAACACAGCAGAAAAAACAACCCCTTAAATTAACCCTGGTTTGAAAATTTTACGAAAAATTAATTGAGAAAGGCCAACAAACTATTTAGTTTGTTAGCGGTTAAAAAATGGCGTTTTTTTTGATGCTAAAAAAGAAAAAAATTGAAATTTAACCTTCGCTTTTTAAATTTATGTTTCGGGGAAAATTGTATTTTTTTGGCGGTGAAAAAGAGGGTTTTTCCTTGGATTCACCACAGCAGAAAAACTACGCTTAATTAACCCCGGGGATGAAAATTGCCAAAAGATTTGAGAAAGCCACAAAATTTACGAGCTTTGTGCGTTTTTAAAAGGGCGTATATTTTACCCCCAAAAACAACAAGAGAAAAAAATTTTTTAAATTTAATCTTCGCCTTGTTGGAATTAGGGCTACGGGGAAAATTTTGTATTTTTTGGGGGTGAAAAAGCCGGTTTTTGGAATCCCCAAACAGAAAAAAAGAAACGCTTAAAAACCCCCCGGGAGGGAAAATTTGCGCAAAAAAATTTTGAGAAAGCCAAAAAACCCTACTCCCTTTTGTAGCGTTTTAAAATTTGGGTTTTTTTGATGTACACAACAAGAGAAAAAATTGTAATTAACCTTCGCTTGTGAATTATTTACAGGAAAATTTTTTTTTTTTGGGGGTTGAAAAAGCCCGGTTTATTTTTGTCATCACAGCAAAAAAAACAAGGGTTTAATTTTAAACCCCTGGATGTAAATTGCGAAAAAGAATTAAAACAGCCAAAAAATACTAGCTTTGAAGCGTGTTACAAGGGCGAAATTTTTGACGCCAAAAAACCAAGAAAAAAAAATTGAAAATTAACCTTCATTTTGTGAATTATGTACGGGGAAAATTGTATTTTTTTGGCGGTGAAAAAGAGGTTTTTTTTTTGCCCATCAAAACAGAAAAAACAAGCTTAATTAATCACTGAAATTTAAAATTGTAATTGCTTTTTTTTGGTGAAGTTTTTGCTACAGGAAAATTTTTTTTTTGGGGGCGGAAAAAAAAAGACGGTTTTTTTTTGGTTTCCCAACCACAGCAAAAAAAACCAACGTTTAAATTTAAAACCCCTGGATAAAAAAATTGCGCAAAAAATTGAGCAGCCCACAAACTATGAGCTTGGGGCGTTTTTCAATGGCGTATTTTTTACGCTACAAAACCCCAAGAAAAAAAAATTGTAATTTAACCCATTCGCTTGTGTTTTAAATCAAAGGGAAAAATTTTATTTTTTTGGCGGTGAAAAAAAGACGGTTTTTTTTTGTCACCACAGCAGAAAAAAAAAGATAATTAACCCCGGATGAAAAATTGGGGAAAAACATTTAAAGCAGCCCAAACTACTAGTTTTGGTAGCATTTTTCAATGGCGTTTTTTTGCGCTACACAACAAGAAAAAAATTGTAATTAACCTTCGTTTGTGGAAAAAGTTACAAAAAAAATTGTTTTTTTTTTGGGGGTGAGAAAGAAGGTTTTTTTTTTGTCAAAACAGAGAAAAAAAACCCTTTTTAATTTAACCCCCGGGTTTAAAATTTTGCACAAAAAATTGAGCAGCCCCCAAAGTACTAGTTTATATGGGTTTACCAAAATTGAAAAATATTTTTGAACGCCCCACAAAAAAGAAAAAAAATTTTTTTAATTAACCTTGCTTGTGAATTATGCAAAGGAAATTTGAAATTTTAGGGCGGGGGAAAAAGACGGTTTCTTGGAGTAAAAAACCAAAGAAAAAAACGAAAAATTAACCCCTGGTTTGAAAAATTTGCGAAAAAGAATTGGCAGCCCACAAACTACTAGCTTTGTAGCGTGTTAAAATTTGGCGTTTTTTTTTGACGAACCACACAACAAGAAAAAAAATTTTTAATTAACCTTTTTTGGGAATTATGTACAGGAAAATCGAATTTTTTTTGGCGGTGAGAAAGACGGTTTATTTTTGTCACCAAAAGCAAAAAAAACACCCCTTAAAACTAACCCCTGGATGTAATTTTTGCCCCAAAAGGTTGAGCACCACAAACTCCCTAGTTTTTGTAGCGTTTTAAAAATGGCGTATTTTTGAACCGTACAAAACAAAAAAAAAATTTGGGTAATTAACCTTCGCTTGTGAATTTTTGCTAAGGAAAATTTTTTTTTTTGGGCCCGGTAAAAAAAAAAAAGGTTTCTTGGATCACCACAACAAAAACAACGTTTAAATTTAACCCCTGGATGAAAAAATTGCGCAAAAAAATTGAGAGGCCCCAAAACTACGAGCTTTGTACGTTTAAAAATGGCGTATTCTTGACGCTACCCCCAAAAGAGAAAAAATTGAAATTTAAACCTTTCCCGCTTGTGTTTTAAATGCTCCCGGAATTTTTTAAAATTTTTTGGGGGCGGGGGAAAAAAAAAGGGTTTTTATTTTTGTCATCACACAAAAAAAACAATGTTTAAATTAAACCCCCTGGATGTAAATTGCGAAAAAGGGAATTAACAGCCACAAACTACTATTTTTTGAAGCGTGTTACAATGGCGTTTTTTAAACCTAAAACCAACAAGAAAAAAAATTGGGAAAATTTATTAAACCTTACTTGTGAATTATGCTACGGGAAAAAATTGTTTTTTTGGGGGCGGTGAAAAAGACGGTTTCTTGGATTACCACAGCAAAAAAAACCCGGTTAATTAACCCCTGGTTTGAAAATTTTTTTCGCAAAAGAATTGAGCGGGCCAAAAAAATTTTGACCCTTTTGTGGGTTGTTACAATGGCGAATTTTTTACGCTAATAAAAAAAACCAAGAAAAAATTGAAATTAAACCCTTTTCCGTTTTGTGAATTATGCTACGGGGAAAATTTTATTTTTTTGGCGGTAAAAAAAGACGGTTTATTTTTGTCACCACAGCAAAAAAAAACGACTTTTAAAACCCCTGGTTTGTAAATTGCGCAAAAAAATTTTTGAGCAAAACCAAATTTACTATTTTGTGTAGCATGTTACAATTTGGGCGTTTTTTTTGCCCGCTAACAACCCAAAAAAAAAATTTTTAAAATTAACCTTCGCTTGTGAATTATTACAAAAAATTGGGTTTTTTTTTGGGGGTGAGAAAAAATTTTTTAAATTTTTGAAAACCACACCCAGAAAAAAAAACCGCTTAAATTCCCCCCCTTTGGATTTTTAAAAATTGCAAAAAAAGAATTGAGCGGGCCCACAAATTTTTACTTTATAGCTTTGTTAAAAGGGCATATTTTTGCGCTCCCAAAAACAAAGAAAAAATTTTAATTAACCTTGGGCTTGTAAAAATTATTTTACGGGAAAAAATTGTTTTTTAAATGGGGGTTAAAAAAAGAGGGTTTTTTGGGATCAAAACAGCAGAAAAAACAACGCTTTAATTAAACCCCCTGGATGCAAATTGCGCAAAAGAATTGAGCAGCCAAAAACTATTGCTTTGTAGCGTGTAACACTGGCTTTATTTTTTGAGGGCCTACCAAACAAGGAGAAAAAATTTTTTTTTAAACCCTTTCGCTTGGGAATTATGCAAACAGGAAAATGTATTTTTTGGCGGTGGGGAAAGAGGGTTTATTTTTGTAAACCCAAAACAGAAAAACAACGCTTAAACAAAACCCCCTGGATTTATTTGCGAAAAAAGATTTTGAGCAGCCCAAAACTACAAACTTTGTAGCGTGTTAAAATGGCGTATTTTTGACGCTACACAAACAAAAAGAAAAAAATTTAATTAACCTTCCCCTTGTAAATTTATGCTACGGGAAAAATTTTTTTTTTTTGGCGGGGGAAAAAAAAACGGTTTTTTGGAGTCCCCACAACAGAAGAAAAGGGCAAAATTTTAACCCCCGGGATGTAAATTGCGCAAAAAAATTTTAAAGCACCCACAAATACGAGCTTTGTTGCGTGTTACAATGGGTTTCTTGACGCTCCCAAAAACAAGAAAAAATTGTAAATTAACCCTTCGTTTTGTGAAATTATGCTACGGGAAAAAATTTTAAAATTTTTTGGGGGTTGAAAAAGAGGGGTTTATTTTTGTCTTTCACAGCAGAAAAAACAATGATTAATTAATCCCTGGATGAAATTGCGAAAAAAAATTTGAACGGCCAAAAACCCCAAACTAGGTTTGAAAGGTTGTTACAAGGGCGTATTTTTAAAGGGCTACAAAAACAAGAGAAAAAATTGAATTTAAACCCTTCACTTGTAAATTATGCTACGGGAAAAATTTTTTTGTTTGGGGGGTGAAAAAGACGGTTTTTTTGGGAAAGTCACCCAGAAGAAAAAAAACCCGCTTAAATTTAAACCCCCCGGGAAAGAAAATTGCGCAAAA